>SKCR01035811.1:0-83353 GCA_019454045.1 Zanthoxylum bungeanum
GGAAGACTTCGCGTTCTTCCGGTGTAGCATCCTCTGCCACAGCAAGGGGCAGTGGACCCTCAAGAGCATATCCCAACTTCTCGGAATCGAGGACAATCCTCAAATCCAAATCCCAATTGGAGAAGTTATCAGCGCCTTTAAGTTTGTTCCCATAAAGCATACACGCAAACTGATTAGTGGATGGTGCCGCCATCGTAAATCTATCATATAGATCACGAAAAACGGTTAGCAGAAATTAAGCAGTCTCATATAATATCATAAGCATAAACTAAATCATGGATTTTTAATCTAAAAATGCCCCTCCCACTAAATCATGCAATACTGTAATCCCCAAACAGAATATAGAGATTTAATAATTCAATTAAATACAAATAGTAAAAGGTGGATCCCGTGAATATATTTCAGCTCATAGCAGAGCCATTGTCTCGCCTACGTATATTCATCAGGTAGACAACTCATTTGTCAATCATTCACTAGTGACTCCTGGGTTTCCGGTCCTGGTTGTTTCTTGTTGTGACTGCTAAGGCAGGCCCACAAGGAGATGTACCAAGGTTAAACTCGTCAATGATAAACTCAAGTTACTTGTGTAACCCTGATAGCTAGGCACGTTCAGGATTCCGCTTTCGCTTGAATTTATCTAGTATCTAATATACATCCGGCATAAATAAATCTCTATCGGCTACACCCTCACAGTAGAGGCACAGTCTCAGATGTAGTCACGGAGAGATATTCATAAACTGTATTGAAAAGACGGACCATATAACATGCATCAAATACTTAATTACATTTAAACCTTATTAATTAGAGATTTTCCGCTAAGTGTCATACACCCTAAATCTAATCAAATTAGATTAAAACATGCATGTATAAAGTTAAGAAAACATGATTAAAAATTGAATTTAAAGGGCTAATCATATTAGGGGGCCTAGAATCAGACTCGTTCTGATACCATTTTGAAGGGGTTTTAGGGCGGAAATCCGGTAACGCAGCGGAACAATGGAAAATCAAAATTTTCCGATTTCAAAACTTTTTCTCGGATTAATTAAATAAACTTATTTATTTAATTACCCAATTGTCAAATTATGAAATATTACACAAGAAATCATATTTCTAGGTAATTACCAAATTGCCCCAAAACTTTGCATTTTGTTCATTTTAGTCCGAAATTGTTCAAAATAATTTTGGATGATTCTAAATCATTACTAATATGAATTTAACATGTCATACACATTGAAATACAAATTGCAACAAAAATTCCCAAAATCTTCATCAAGGCCGTGAGCCTCCAAAGGTGGCATAATGTGCATTTTGCACTTTACATGTTCAAAACACATCAAGATGATATCCAATCAACATAAGATTTTATATGTATCATATACACATCCAAATACACAACATAAATGAAAAGCCCCAAATTTGGAAGTGGTCTTAAACCCTAATTTTTCAATTTCATCAAATTGGACAAATTAAACCAAATTAGCAAAATCCAACACTTCAATCATGTTTCTTCCATTCCAATCAAGCCTCACCACAATGAAACAACTATAGAACAAATCTAGGTCATTTAAGAGTGGGTCAATAACTCTAGATTAGCAACAAGTTTCTCAAACCATCAAAAGAAAGCTTACTAGCTCATTAGTAACATTCTATGACCATTTATACATGCTCAACCCAATCCAAAATTTCCATCCTCCAAAAATACAAAGAATAAAGAATATAAAAACATAAGAACATCACAAGCTGAAGCCCACAACAATAGGAACATTTTTCTCTCTAATGGAAGGTTGGAAATACCTACTTAAATCCAAGCTTTTTCTTTGTTTTTCTTTTCTTTTATCAAGCTTCTTTGTCTTTCTTTTTAATGGAGTTTTTGGTAAAGGTTTTGACTTAATGAAACCCTAAAAGAAAACAAAACAATATATACCTACAACATTTAGCCTTGGCCGAATTTTAGGTATAGAAAATATCAAGATATTTTATTTTTGTTTCATTTAATTTTGCCTTTATCAACTTGTTAACGTTAATCATTAAACCATTTAATGTAATAAAGCAAGTCAACAAAGGCAACTAAGTCATTAAATAAAATATCATAACTTTAAAATATTCATACTTTAATTAATTTAATCATTTAACAATTAAATAATTAATTAATTAATTAATTATAAATATATTAAATATATGTATTATATTTACATTAAATATTAAATACATATACATTTATAATATTAGTCAAATATCTCAATTTGACAATTAATTAATGTGTATTTGAATTAATCTAACATTAAATTCAAATACACAAAAATTAAGGAAATGACTATCGGGTCCCTACAAATGTATTTTGCGTTTAACCTTTAAACGACTTTATAAACAGTCAATATTATTTATAAATGTTGCCCTAGTGCTCTACGAGTATATTTCATTAGTGAGACTCTTTAGATTCAGGCATATCCGTCACGAAATCCAATTTTGTGTCCATAATTTATCCACCCGTAAATTATGACGATCACGGATAAACTCGTTGAATCATACAGGTCGAGGTCATGGCAAATGTATAATTCCTCTGTCACAGGTATCCGAATATATACCAGAGATATAGATGTAAACGTCAAATCTCTATAGGGATTATCTCGTCGACGTCTCTATTAGCAATCCCATAAAGAACATTTAGAACTGACTTCTAAAATGTACCACGGGCTCATGGTTTTTATCTGATTGCTAATCATATGGACTACCTATGCTATGATACACAGAACTAACGGATCATATCTCGATACACACGGGACATCCTGAGGATCTATCCACACCCAACGAACATGCGGAGGTCTATTCTAAATAGATCGGTGACGTGACTGCCATCTAAGTGTGGAAGATGTCTCATGCGCCCACAGTGGTATCTCAAGTCAAAGAATCACAAGTGCTACTCAACCCGATAAGATTCTTATTGACGTTGGTGTACCATCCATTAAGAATCTTCGGTGAGTCGTTCAGTGTTTATCCGCTATAAACACCTACACGTCTATACTAGTCTCCAAGACTTATGGTTCATTGAGAAACCATTGGAATCATATATTCCAGTATACGACATGTACCGGTCTCAATGGGTTTACTTTACTGACCAAGTAGTGTAAACTTGCCCAGAACTGTCTGAGAATGACAACGTCATGATACAACTCAATGTCAGTTGCGACGCTTTTGCAACCACATCATGACTAGTCATTCTAAGGTCATTACGTGTTTACCATATTAAAAGATACATTATATTATAGAAACTGCATATATTATTCATAATAATAACGTTTTACAGTAGTATTCATAAAGAAATACAACCGGAAATTGGCGCTCTGAGCACCAACCCCAACAACCTAAACCCCTTATGATACACATACGGGCCGACAGATTCTATCTTGATTTGCACTTGGTTAACGAATGCATCGGTCCACACCCAACTAACATCTAGAGGTCATACCATGAAAGATTTCTAACATACATGACATCAAAGTGTGGAGGATCTCACACAAAATCATATGCTATTCGACTCGATGAGATTCCTATTGATGGTGTTTTTTACTTCTAACTATTAGAAATTACCTGTAAGTCATTCAGTATTCAGTCCAACCAATACCCACACATCTATACGAGCTTCCAAAGCTCATGGTACATCTGGTTAATCCATTGGAACTCCATTTCTAATATACGACATGTGCTAGTCTTCTAGGTTATAGAAATTCGAGCGTATTTCCAAAACCAACGACTATGAATATTTATACATCAATCTAATATGCATATTGACAATACCATCAATAAGGTATGAAATGAAAATGTAGTTATTTTATTAAAAAATAGTAAAATGTACAATATATTTTTCGGATGGGCAATCCAAGCACCAACTCCAACTCCTACAAAATTTCTTTATGAGAGCTTGATACTATTGGAGAAACATCTTCTGGCACTGTTCCCAGCTCGAACTACTCCCCGATGGTAGTCCTCGCTGCCACTTCCTAGGTACCTCGCCTAAAGTCATCAGAAAACTCATGCATTTGACTCTGTTGTTCGTTTTTACTAGATCCATTTACACATTGAAGGCGTCCAAGTGGCTGAACGGGTCGTTGGTAGCCTTGTAGTTAGAGATGTGTGCCATTTTGAAGTAATTTGGTAATGGCTCTTTATTGATCTCCCTAGTGAAGATATTTTGCCCGGTATATCTGTTCGTAATATCTATTAGTGCTCCTATCCATGTTCCAACCTTTCAAGACGTCGGATGAGTTTTCAGACGTCATCGTTCTCACCTCAGCAGTTTGTGCCACTGATCTCCTTTGTGACCAGCAGCCTGAACGTGACTCATGATCCGCAAGTCATGGGGGGTCTAGTAGATTCTAAGCGCGTCCTTTTATTACTGTGGTGGTCCCCCTCATTTGTCACTTTGTCGAGCATGATCAGCCCTCGAGTCCGGGAGTATTTCTCTGAGGTCGTGATGGTCGGGCGGGAGTCTCTGGGCTCCCTCTTTGCTTGAGGGGCTGTAGGCTGATTGCTCGTCTCTAACTCTACTGAGATACACATGATGAGGGCATAGGTCATCAGTGAAGATTAAAGGACCAAGGTTATTACCTCAAATCTCGTGCATACCATATCTTACGTGTTATTGCCCCATGGTCTCCTTACTGCCTTGCTTTTGGTCGTTACTGTGGCCCCGTGATAGCATTCGCTAAGAGTGTTTGTGACTTCTTCCGGCTACTTCGTTAGCTCTTTGTGATCTTCAACCCTGTTGCTCATCTCTTGGTTGGTTTTGGGTCAGATGATGCATTATTCACAACACCTCGTGAATGGTGTTTTCTAGCTCGTTCTTCCTCTAGATCCATGCTTGGAGGTCACAGGATTGGCCTACAACGTCTTGCTTAATATTTTGAGGCTCAGGCCCACTGTTTCCTCCCCTACTATTTTCTACTGGGATTGGTGGAACCAGGGGAGGTACATCATCAGCATTGGTGGGTGAACCTCGTCAACCCGTGTTGCTGTTTGAGGTAACATGACTGTTTACTCTCCTTTACATATTTGCCATAGTAACTTAGTGGAATTTCGTTCAAAGGGCGCTCCTTATAGCGCCAAAATATTAACGGTCAAAATCGGTCAACACCAAATATGAATGAGTTAAATGAACAAAATATTATTTTAACATGGTTTGGCCAATCAAAAGGCCAATGTCCACAAGTCAGTTTTATTAATGGGTGGTAATAAACTCTCAAGAGCTTACTAATCTCTCTTTATTTTGGCAGAGTTCTTGTTTTGTTTCTTTTTCTTTTTTCCTTCTCTTGTTACAATGAATTCGTCCCATATTATGGCTTGGGGAGGTGTTACTAGTGATCGTTGGAGATAATCATGGGCATTGATTATCCCTGATTTAATGAAATTTAATTCCATCTTAAATTGGTATGGAGATTCTCAGAGATGTTGTTCATTCGAAGCGTTATTCTTCTATCCATAAGACTCTCAATGAAGCTATGAGCTCTCTGTAGTTTTTGGGTCGTTTGACGATGATTTGCGAGTAGCGATCATGATCTCTCGAGAAAGTGTCTTTCGTGGTTCCCATGTCGCAAAGGATGCGTCCAACGGGTTCCACATAAGGAGATGAGGCGAGCCTGTTGTGGCTTTGGGGCAGATCATGTCCTGAATAACTTGCGAGATCAACTATGTGCTCCTCGTGATGAGCAGGCTAAAACTGATGTTGGGCTCTGTTGGCCAAATTGTTTCTTTAGTGAGTTTCTCACACCGGTGCGCCTGTTTTGCTCGGGTTAGGCCCATGTCGGCTTTAAGCTCATTTTTACACATAACATCAACATGATTAAGTCACTTAATTTAATCTTTTTATCAAGAGTGCTATGTTGCCAGATTATAAAAGTATTAACTTTTATATGACCCGAGCGACATGGAAGTGCAGCCTGGAATTGCTTTTAGCAAGTTTGAACACTTAAAGATAATCATGTTTCAGCGACCTATAACAAGAGTGACCTAATTTCCTGAATGACCGAGCTAACCAATGGTAAGTTTGAATATCAGATAATTTTAACAAGTATTGGTGCTCGGGAGAATAGCGACATAAATTATAGCAACACTCAACTCCTTAAGTGACTGAAAACATTCATGGCGATATAAAATGTGACAAAATCACAATAAAATATCTATTTGTTGATGGCTGATTTTCGTCCCAGGGGCAATAGCGGAAAGAAGATTGCTCTCGAGATTTCCACCTTCTATCAACGGTAAATTTGTTTGGTTATGGGGAGAACCAAAGACAAACTTGGTGAAAAATTGACAAGCATGCGGATCAACACAGGCAGTTAACGTGGTTCGGCGGATGTAATCCAGCCTACGTCCACGGGCACAAAACAAGCGGCGTTTTATTACAAAGTTGGGTGCTCGGCCGACCAAAATGTGTTCGGTTTGGGGCAAGCCGAGCAACTCTCTCATGCTTTTACAAAGGGTTTTTCTTCTTCTTCTCTTTCCTCTCTCTTACTTATTAATTACCCAGAAAATACTCTCCTCTCTCCAGTTTTTATACTAAACCCAGGGCCGGTCATTATTCCATACCACTTGTAGATTCATTCCACGTGAACTTCATGCATTGAGTAAACCATCCTCCCAATGTCTGCTGTCACCGAAAGCATTATGACCGTCTGACATCAATCACTTCTCTTTGACTTTTTGCTACTTCCAGCATGCTCTTGTCATTAATAATGGTCTGTCGAACTTCTTCGGATACTGACACGTGCTTTGAGGAGTCACGACACTTTACTTCTGTAGCCTTCTGTCGGTGGAAAGATGATTGGGCAACTTATTACTAAATCTGTTGATCGGCCCCTAAGCCCATCCTTAACCAAACCGAGTCGAGTACGTCAACTGCCCTCTGATGCGAACCCGCCCCAAACCGACGACTTCATACAGACTTCCAGCCGACCTTGTGCCAGGACTTCTGTCGTCCCGAGGGCACCTCCATACTGTGCAGTATAATTCCCTTTATAGAGTAGGGAATTCCATCCCGGCCCTTCTGCCTCTAGTGCGCCTATTTTTCCCATCAACACTATTCATTTATGAAGTAGGAAAGAAAAATAAACATCTTCAACATCGTTTTTTGGAAAATCAAAAGTACAAGCAAATTAAACTAATTCAGGGGAGGAGCTTGATCTTCTATGGCCTCTCTGGTAGGAACCTCAAAGGCATGAGGGGGGTTCGCTGGAGGAAGCCCGCTGAAAAAAGTGACGAGAGTGTCGGCAAGGACAGTTATTACTCGCAGTTCAACATCAATGGCGAGGATCCTAGAGGTCGTCCCCTCCCAAGGAATTCGAAGTCGAGGTGGGGGAATTGAAGCCAAAAAGAATAAATAACTTTCAACTGAGCTTCCTCCACAACTTCCCGAGTTTCCCCAAGCGCCTTCTGAAGCTCTTGACTGAACAGATCAGCAGCGTGAGCTTCTTATTGATTTCTTCTAGTTCTTTCTGCTATTTCTCGACGTTGACCACCCATTCCTTGGCCACCGCGAACTCGACCTTTAATGTCAGCACCCATTCTTCGGTAACGCCCTTCTCAGCTCGCAAACGAGTGTTATCTTTTGTCAGGGTCGTATTGAAGCCCATCAAGCTCACCTTCTCAACCTCAACCTCGGCCAACTCATTGCTCATAGAATTGAGATCGTATTTCACCTTGGTGGCCGAGTTGACCTTTTTTTGCAACTTGAGACCGAGCAAGGTGGTCTCAAGAAAAAAAAAAGAAACAATTAAAAAAACTCTGCCAAAATAAAGACAAATTGGTAAGCTCTTAAGAGTTCATTACTACCCAATAATAAAACTGACATGTGGACGTAGACCTATAGATTGGCCGAATCTGTTGGGGTTTTGGGTAAAATACCCGGGTTACGCAGCGGAATGCGGGAAAATCAAAATTTTCCCATTTCTTTAATTTTTCTTGGGTAATTAAAATAAATTTATTTAGTTTAATCACTCAGTACTCAAAAACAGAAATTTTTAACCCATAAATCATTATTTCAGTAAATTACCATACAACCCCAAAATTTTCCATTTTAATTTAGTCCTAAGTTGTTCAAAACAAGCTTAGGTGATTTCCAATCACAACCAAAATGATTTGTACATCAAATATACATTAAAACATAAATCTAAAAAAGATTTCAGATTTTTCAGTAATTACGGAAATGCCCATAAACTTGTATTTTGATCATTTTAGTCATAATTTGTCAAATACATAATTAGGTGATTCCAAATCACTACCAAAATGATTTATACATGTCTTATACATGAAAATATTAACCTAATCTAATTTTGGGGCTTTTCATATATTGCATATTCTGATGTATATACGATGTATATAAAATTTATGATTAATTGGATTTGATCTTGACATGTTTTGAACATTTGGCGCTAAATCGTAATTAATGGAAAAGTTTGGACCCTCTCGGCAATTTGAAGAAATTGAGGAGTTTGAGTTGCAAATTCTGTTTTCATATTTTGAACATGTTAAGAATCATTTTAGAAATGATTTGGAATCATCTTAAATATGTATTTGACAATTTAATGACCAAAATGATCAAAATGCAAAGTTTAGGGGTCTCATGGCAATTAATGATAAATCTGATTTTTCAGATAAAAATTCAGTTTTTATTTATTAAGTAATTAGAATAAATTGGTTTATTTTAATTGCCCAAGGAAAATATTTATCGGAAATTATTTCGGAGTGAAAATACGCGAAAATGGTAAAAAAAAAACGGCGTTACCGGGTAACGGCTGCCCAAACAGTGAACTGGGCACTGTTCGTGCAGCCCACGAACTGTCCAAATGTCTTTGGGGCTGACCTAGGCAATCCCCATGTACATTGGTCAGTCGGTTCGGCCGAAATATGCTATTTTACGGAAAAAGATTTTCGTAAAAATTTTGCGGTGTTTCTATATTATTTATGTCGTTATATGATATCAAATAAATATGTTTAGGTGAAATATGAATGAATTATTAATATTTGATATTGAATAATTTATTCGTAAGTTTAAAAAATTTTAAACTACGATTTCTCCCGAACCGCGCTTCTTCCACTGTGCCTCCATGATTTGACCCCAACAAAATTGATATCAGAGTGAGTCTGATCCTGGACACCCGATATGATTAGCCCTTTAAAATTCAATGTTTAATTTAATCATTACTTAATACATACATGTGTTTATTTAATTTGATTAAATAAAGTAAAAGCATTTTTGTTGGAAAATCCTCGTTTAAATAAGGTTTTAAGAAAGTGACTAGTATTTGGAATACTTATTTCTTCGTCCACCTTGTCAATATGGATGTAAATATTTTCATGATGTTTTGGCTGTAACGTGCCAAAGCTGTGCAGTTATGGTTGAAGGTAGTTCATTTACGCCGGTAGAACTTATATGATAAGAGACAAATTCAAGTGAAAATGGAAATCCTGAACGTGCCAAAGCTGTCAGGACAACATCAGTAGCTTGAGTTTGTCATTGACAAGTATAACCTTGATACGCCTCCTTGTGACGATGCCAAAGCTGTCATAATGAGAAACGATCAGGACCAAACCCAGGAGTCAAAGTGAGTGTGATTGACAATAAGTTGTCTATCTAATGAATATACGTATGCGAGAACGTGCCAAAACTGTGAGTCGAAATATATTCATGGGGTCCACTTCCCATTATGGAATTCAATTTAATTATTGAATTCTCGTTTCCATTAGGGATTACGGTATTACGTAAAGTAGTGGGAGACATTGCTAGGTTAAAAATCCATAACTTATGCGGTGTGTAATATTATGTAAATTGTCGCTTATGTTGTTCCTTATTCTATTAGTTTGATAGAATTAAACTTTTATCCACTGCATGCATATTATATATGTTTTCTGACTTCAATTATGGTTACAGATTTCTAGAATAGGTTCTAGATTAGAATAGATAATGATATAATCCTTCTAGACATAATAGTTTCTTATGCAGTAAAGATTGGCATGAATTGGCTCATGTCTCGAGATTCTTCACTGGCATTAAGAAAACCTCATTAGGTATTTGTTTATCTAATAATGACGTTTTTTGGCTTTAGTGACATTCAGAGGTTACGTGTCAGACACTATTTATTTTTCAATTATTTGCAAATGTTGTAAATAATTTGAAAGTAAATAATAAAGCTAAAGAAAGAAGATGCATATAGTTGTGTATAGAAAATATTGATTTTTCATAATACGACAACTGTAGATATTGGATATCAGATCTCCCGTCTAATTATTTAAAATATTGTTGAATGATTATTTCGATATTTGATATCAGAACTTGCAACTATTTATAGTTACTTGTTCTTTGTAAATAGTTGTTACATATTTTAAAATGACTAGTAGTGTCATTAACGATTAGATAAACATTAAGAAAAATATTCGGTTAAGTAAATAACTTAGAATATTATTTTATGACATTTTATCACTTAAATATTGGAAGCTTATTCCATACAGTAAATGATGGTCTGATATGAGATCACACCACAAATCCTTATCCATTTAACGAATATTGTATTCGGGAAGGTGACTAAATCTCATTTAACCAATGACTGTCATTGGACCAAAAAATTTATTAAACTGATACATTTGATGTATGTAATTTAATGAATTGTAAATTGCTTAAGGTAGTTTTCTTTACTTTGTAACTTAGTCGATGAATTGTCGTGACTTAGTTTCGTATTTCTGATGAAACGCGGATATAATATTTTGACTAGTTCTGTAACATCCCGTGTTATTTTAAAGTGTTAACGTTAATTTTAATTTTTCACGCGTGAGACCGTGTCTGAATGCGGGGATTATTTTTATGATATAATGGAACGTTTTCACAAAATTAGTTATGGGAATATTATTAAAATTGAGGGGTGAAATTGTGAATTATCAAACTAGTAGAAAAATAAATAATTATAATAAAATAAGTTTGTGGGCTAAATTGAAATTTTATTAGATTAATCAAGATTAATCTAGATCTTTCTTTTTTTAATTTAACACACACATTCTAGTGTATACACGTGTTACATAAATAAATACACACACATTAAACACATGCTTATTCCACACAGTACACACACACTCTTTCGGGCAACAAACAAAAACAAGAGAGAGAAAGAAAGGAAGAGCCGAGAAGGCTGAGAAAGATGAAGAGCAATCGAAGAAAGAAAAGTTTGAGAGTAGGCTGAGAGAAAAAGAAGAATCGAGAGGTAGAAACCAGAAAACAGAAGGGAGAGAAGGAAACAGGGGAAAGACGAGCGGATGAAGAAAGGGGAAGAGAGAGAGAGAGAGTGTGTGTGTGGGCGCCGTATTCCCGGCCGCCGGCGAGTTCTCTGGCAGTGAGCAGAGAAAAATAGAATCAGTGAAGGGCGAAGCCGAGAAGAAGAAAGAGAGAGAGAGGGAAGAAGAAGGAGAGGCCGAAAGAAATGGGTAAGTACATTATGTCAATGAAATCCTTGAGCTCTCTTGTTGGATGGATTTAGTTGGAGTAAGAGATTTAGTAATAGATAAAACAAAATGAATATAAGAAGTAAACTTAAATTTGGTTTTAATTCTGAATATTGAAAAAAAAAATAATTAAATTGCTTAGAGGATTAGAGAAGAATCGGCAGGACCCTAACAATTTGGGGAAAATTTGATAAACAGTATGTTAAAGGTAAATTAGGTTTAGGAGATAGTATAAAAGATGAAAGAAATTTTAAGACTAAAGAAATTTATTTGATCAAATAATTAAGGAATAATCGGTCATGCAACCTCGAATTTGGAATTTCCGGATTCGTGTTATGTGTATGTTATATGTATTATATATTATATAAGTGATATAATTTATGTAAGTAATATTACGTTATGTTCTTTTTCATGGATTAAATTGGGGCTGGCCGATTGTATGATGAATTGGATTAGAAGTTGTCAAAGGGAAAATTCTTTTGGACTTGGCCGAATAGAATACATATGAAGGAATGTGCAATGCGTTTTGATAAATTGATAAGTTTATGCAGTTAATAAACTTTGAATTCTGACAAGTAATAATGTGTACTTGTCATGTAATATCGATGATAAGTTACTAGAGTAACTAATGATTGTAACAAATAAATAAAGCATGTGTTATTATATTATGTGTATTGAGTAATGCCTTATGTTGACATGTGATTATGAAATTAAGTATGCTTGCTGGCCGATTATGGATGTAGGGTAAGGGCAGGTTCTGTTTGGACAATTTATTATTTTGTGATGGGAGATTATTAAGATAAAGATAAACTTGTGCATGAGTGTGTGGCCGTATGGCGTTAACGAAAAGTTGTAGAGAGAAATATTAAGATATTATTTAAGTCTAAAGATATTGAGTAAATACGTTTTGAATCACAATAGTAGTAGGTTAAAATCGTGAAAGTAACATGGTATGTGATATTACATATTAATATATGAATGATCACTATGTAATGTATGAGCAAGTAAGAAGATTAAATATATTATAAGGCACGACACAAGTTTAGTAAAGTAAAAGGAATTATATGTGAAATGTGTATGTAATGATATGTATTGACATAATGATTAGAGTTATGGTTTCTGTAAGCATGATAATCTTAAAGATTAATTTGATACTAAAATTGGGAATCAAGAATTGAATTTATGAGATTGCATAATAGTGAAATATAAATATATATAGAACATGTTAGGGAATTACTAATTTATACGAGTAGTCTGCAGAAGAATGTCTATATAATGACAAGCTTACTAGTTTGATGTATGAGTGTATGATAATATGTATAGGAGATGCATATTAGATTGATGAAAACATAAGCTTATAAAGAGATAAGAAAATTAAGTATGGAAGTATACAAGTAATAGAATACATATATCATTAAATTGTATTTATGCATGAACACATACATGTAATTACATAGCAGCCTAAAGATAAGAATAAGTGAAAGCATAAGAAACAAGTATGCATATAGGTGTCTTATGATTTTCAGAAATTGATAAAGATGTTCAAAATGGATTCAGAATTTCAAGTGTTTTAAAAGAAAAAGTTTCAAAGTTTTCTTTGAAAGAAAATGTTTTACAGTTTTGAGATACAAAATATGATTTTATGTTTTTCGGGGGCATGAGGGAAAAACTCACCCCAGTATGTAACTTGAGATTCAGTTGGAATTGACGGATATCATATGGATTCGGGATTTGGGATTTGACCCATCCCAGCTGTACACTAATTGGAATTGACGGATTTAGACACATGTGCACATGTGGAGGACTGGGGGGACGCTCCTAGATCCTCAGGGCTCAGATGATACATTCCTGGGCGGAGATGCGCCTTCGGGCGGAGATGCGCCTACGGGCGGAGATGCGCCTACGGGCGGAGATGCGCCTTCGGGCGGAGATCTGGTTTTCAGAAAAAGGATTTCAGATTTCAGATATCAGTTTTTCAGAAAAGGAGTTTTGAGATTTCAGATTTTCAGAAAACAGTTTTCTAAGATACAGATTTCAGTCTACAAATATAGTTTTCAAAGAGATTTTCTGGAAAGAAAAAGTAAAAATAGAGTTTCAGCAAAACGTTTTCAGAAATGATTTTTCAGAAAAGAATATTTCAGAAAAGGATTTTCAAGCATTATAGAAGCTCGGCATGTTAGAGTAGAGCTTAGTTTATAAATTATGCATATAAGTCATACATTCTGGTTATCATTTGAAATGCATATAATGGGCATTAATGCATAATAACATGATTATATCTATGTGCATAAAATTGATGTTTGTATGTATTGTAAGTCTACCTAGAATGGGTATTTTGTAAGCACTAATGTATCATAACATGATTTCTTATATATATATGTGTGTGTGTGAATGACTACAGTGGGATAAACACGGCAAGTTAAAGTAGAGCATAATATACAGACTATGCATATTGATTATGATTTCTGATTGTTATTAGAAGTGCTTAAATGACATTGATGCATGATAACATGGTTACATTTAGTTGTATATATGATTGATGATTGTATGTTTACATCGAAGAAGCATTTAGTGAAACACGAGGGCAATAATAATGTGATTACGCAAACATGTATGCAAGGTTGATAATAGTATGTTAAGCGTTTAATAGAAAGAATATTTTATAATGACCGATTTGATGATATTTCAAAATAAAGGAAGAAAAGAAGTTATAATAATTACCTAAACTGGATTACTAAAGAGTAAATAGGAAAGAGGAAAGATATCAGAGTAACGCAGCGGAAACGTAACAGGACTTAATATAATAAATGGAATGATAGAATGTGAGGACTATATTATAGATATGTAAAGTGTAAGTAGGAAACAAGATGTAATTGTGAGTATGATTCAGAAAAAGAAATTAGTAACAAAATGGTAATGTTTGAACATAGATAAGAGTTTTACAGTTCACTCTAAACTGGCAATTATGTGTGATTATAAAAACAGTTTAGATTATTAAAAGACTAAGAAACAGACTTACTTGTTTATCGCTTAAGGAAAGGGCATAGTTACTTACTGAGTAATTATGACTCACACCACAACAGTGTTTGAGTTTTGCAGGTTGGTGACCTGATCGGTCAACCACAGACATTAGAGCTTGAGGAGCCGGATAGCAGCGTTGCAGTCAGCCAGTCACCAAGTCTTAGGAAAGTCGAGTCTTGTGTACAGGTTGAGTTTAAAAGCATTGTATTTGAGTATTGATGAGACGTGTTGAGCACATATGCTTTTGTTGTAAAAGTTTTTGTATATTCGTATTTTCGGGCACGGAGCCCTGTTTGTATTATGTCTTTATGTCTGCATCGCATTTTAGTTGGGCCCTTAGATTGCATTGATGTTGAGATGCCGGCCTGAGGCCGAGATTTTATTTTCAAGTTGTAAATGGATGCTGGCTATAGGCTAGGTTGCATGATGTTACAAATACATCATGCCGAAATTTTTCTAGAATCAGAGGCTTATGGAGATGGGTTTAGCCTGTCTCCTGTCGGTAGCATCCTGGCTTAGGCGGGATGTTACAAGTTCAAAGATATTCAATTTGAAGTTTTGAAAATTGTATCTTTAAAATTCATCGTGAGTTTTTGAATTGTTCAAAGATGTTTGATACGATCAAACATATGAATTTATGGCAATTAGTTCTAAGGTTATTCGAAGAATATAATTCTTACATCAATATTATTCTTCCACGATTCCATATTGATGGAATTAGTTAATGGAAGAAATCGAATCTTATACGATTTGATTCATTTGATATTGAGAGTTACCAAATTAGTTTCAATACTCTTGGGGATGTGCTCCAATAACACTAATTCATCATTTTAATTAATATTCCATTAGTTTCTATAGTTACGTATATGATGTGTATAAGTAGAAAATTCGAATCTTGAAATGTTTGAGATTTGAATCTATCTTTTGTATAATGGTTATATAATTGATATTACTTGCATCTCGGAGGTACGATTAGAATTTTATCATTTATTTTATTTAATAGAATATTATATTCTATTTGATAGAATATGTTTTCTACGATCTCGAGTAATAAAATTGTTTATTACTTAGTGTGTAACATTAGATGTTTACTATTGTAGAAAAGAATTGATTTATAGCGGGAACGATATTTGATATCGATTCAGGAAATTAGCATTAAACCATAGATATAAAATTGTTCATAACTTACTATGATCAAGTTTGGAACTTGATTGAGCTTTTATTATGAATCATTCATAAAATGTGCAAATGGTTTACGCAGAAAAAGCACAGTGAGCTTATTAAAGGTTTGACCTTTATAGTAAGACAGTGAGAAAAGTTATACTCAGAAATCTATTGTAAATTCTGAGGAAACTTGTCTCTAGTCGCACTGATTGAACAATTTAAGATCTGTTGGTTAATGATAATATTAAATTATGTATTTTAGCTAAAGAATACAAATTGGTGTTTTTGAATGACTTCTTCGGATAAGATATCAGTTGTGATTTCTTTGATTGAAGAGTACATTCTGAAATGGCCCTAGAGTTTGTATTCTGCTAAGATTACATTTTGGTATATTAGCTTATGGAGCCTATTGTATACTCGGATGAGCTTTCTGGAAATTTGTGTTCTCTAATTTTGTTATTTGTCAGATTGTCTGATTTTATCAAAGCATAGAGAATACATATGGGATAGAAGGGTTAATGGGAGCGTACAAATTTCTTTCTAGTATTTTACATCATAATGACATTATCATTATTAAGGTAATAATGAGATGTTAATGGGGTAAAAGATTTACATGAGTCTTATTTTCTCCGTGAAAGCAGTGGCAGTTGTGTCTCTATTATATTCGATATAAAGTCTTATATATGATATAAAACTAAGAGACTTGTGAGATACTCCTATTAATCGTACATTAGATATGATTTAATAAATGACACAACAAGACTATCTGTATGACAGTTAGTGTGTGTCTTATGTATAATATTCATCTTTCATAAATGATGATTCCTTTTTCGAAAGAGATATTGATTAGAATTTCTAATCAATCTTATTCATCATAGGATGATGGCATAATAAATACTATATTGAGTGCGATTAGAGATATCAATTTAATCGTAATTGTTACGAGTTATTTTAATATTCTCTAGACCATAAGATGTGTCTTGAAACATGTTCTTTATCATTTTTGAGATATTAAGAACTAGTTTCTAATTAATGGAGAATAAAGTTCGCAACCATTAGGGTTACATTAGTTTTGAGTCTAGTTATGACGTTAGACAGCCTACGTCATAAAGAGTCAGAAAAGATGCAGTGAGAGTGTCAATGATGATTCTACTGTATGAGTGAAATTAGTTGCAACTTATGAAGTTGCATAGTGACCTCGTAGATTAGAAGTTTGTTATTAGTGTTGTGTTTGCGATTGTTTACTTAGTATTTTGGATTTGAACCATAAATACTTAGACAACTTAGTAGCTGAAGCACAATGTGTTGGGTTTCTAGCGATGGGCGCAGCGGAAGCGCGGTTCGGGAGAAATCGTAATTTAAAAAATTTTCAAATTACCGAATAAATTATTCAATATCTAATATGAATAATTTATTCATATTTCACCTAAACCTATTTATTCAATATCAAAGTAGCTGAAGCACAATGTGTTGGGGTTTATTAACATAAATAAGGTTGAAACTTCGCGAAACTTTTACGAAAACCGTTTTTCCACAAAATGACGCAAAATACATTTTTGATCGAACCGACCACCCGACACTTATGGGGACTACCCAGGTCAGCCCCAATAGTGTCAGGGCAGTTTATGGGCTGCCCGAACAGTGACAGATTCACTGTTTGGGCAGCCGTCACCCGGTTGACTCAAAAGTCACATGATAACGCCGTTTTTGGCCGTTTTCACTTATTTCAACTCGGAAACACTTTCCGGTAATTGTTCCAACTCCAAAAATACATCCATTACATTCATATGACGTCATATTCATAACATAATTTCCAGTTTTACCAGATCTGATCAGCAAACCGAAAATTGCCAATTAACTTGCTTTAAATCCAATTTTTTAAGATTAAATCAATTAATCAAGACACCAACCAAAGTCACCACATATGAACAACCCAAGAACAATTATAGGTGTCACAAGAGTGGTCGTAACACTCTAGAATAGCAACTCATCAACAATTGATCAATTTGGATACAAATTACACTAATTACTTCCAAATCTACTTCACACATGCAATTCACTTCCATCTCCATCATCCACAAACAAAAGCCCCAAAAATTCAGAATCAAAGGAACCCTAGAACCCTTCTAACAACTCAAGAAACAAGAAACTAAATTTCCAAGCTTAGGGTTATGGTAGATTACCTTTAATCCTCCAATTCATTAGCATTTTTTCTTGAATTTTCCTATTCTTCATGGATTCATCAAGCAAAGTTGAAACCCATTTTGTTTTGGAGTTCACGGCAATGGATAATGAACAAGAGAGAGAAAACAAATTTTCTTTTAAAGAAGCCTAATAACCGACTATCATAAGGGTAGTTTGGGGATTTTTAAAATTTAATCAAATTAAATAAATATTAAGCTTTTTAATGGCCAATCAAATTGACACACATTAAGCTTAATAAATTCATGCCATGTGTTCAAATAATAATTGGACAAATTTCATAATAATTATGGAAAAGTTTATTAGTTAATCATTTAAATATTTAACAATTAAATATTCAAATAATTAATTAATATAATTATTATTATATATGTATTTTTATTTACAATAAATAAAAAATACATATATTTATGGCATGTATCAAAATCTCACTTGACGAATAATTAATGTGTATCTAATCGTATTATGTATCAAATACAAATACACAATAATTATTATCGGACAAAATCCCATAATGCATGTGTTGTCGTTTAACCGATTAAACGATCCGGATTAACTCATTTAACCTGATGTAGTATTATGAATAATTTGTATTATTCATATCGAGTTGCCCAAATGCTCAACGAGTACACTTCATATTGTGGGACTCTCTAAGTTTAGGTTTATCCATCACGAAATCCAATTTCGTGTTCATAATCCACCCACTCATGGATTATGACGACCACGGATAATCTCGCTAAACTATACAAGCCGAGGTCATTGCATACGTATAATCCATCCGTCACAAGCTATCCATATTATACTTGGGGTATAGATAAAAACATCAAACCCTTTCGGTATAATATAGTCGACTTTCAATTTACAATCTCTAAATAACACTCGGAACTGATTTCCAAAGTTATACCACGACCACAGATTTAGTAGATCGTAAACACGTGAGGATGTCTATGCCCTGTACATAGGACTGACGGATCATATCTTGATACGCACTGGATATCATGAGCATCAGTCCACACCCAACGAACAAGCGGAGGTCTGTTCTAAATAGATCGATGACGTGACTCCCATCAAAGTGTGGGGGATAACTCATATATCCCACTTTGGTATCTCAAATCGAAGGACCACTATGCTCTCTCAACTCCAGAAGATTCCTATTGACGTTGGTGTACCATCTATTAGGAAATCTTCAGTGAGTCGTTCAGTGTCTTATCAAATAAACACCTACATGTATATACGAGTCTTCCGAGACTCAGGGTTTATTGGGATAAACCGTCGAACCAAGTCAAGATATACGACATGTACTGGTCTCATCGGATTTTACTAACCGACCCCGTGTTAGTAAATCTTGACCAGGAACTTTATTTAAGGATATATATCTTACAGTGCGCTTCCCAATGTCAATTACAAACTACATTGTAACTGTGCACTATATTGTAAATCCTAGGGTCTTTGTCTAATATACACGTATCACTGAACCAGATTCAATTTCGATCCAATCGTAATCAGATATCTAATCGTAATTAGATCGAATAAATGTATAAAAGACAAGGGTGCTACCATTAAATTAAGTAATATTATGGAAAATGAAATTGGTCGTATTTATAAATCGGACATAAATACGATCTGGCACTCCGAGCACCAACCCTAACACAATGTTCATATGGCATATGAGTCATATTGATGTAGAACTTAGTTTCTACAAAAATATGAATTATGCTTACTAAGGAAAATGATTGTGTTTGTTGGACAAACTTAATCTGTCATAGCAGACTTACTTGTTGTTACCTACCTCTTAAGCGCTAGGTGAGTTCTTGAGGGCCATGAGTATGTGATACACATTAGGATGTGTATATGATACCATGGAATGGCACTAGAGCAAGTGGGAGAAATTGTTAGGGTTGGTGCTTTGAGCGCCAATCCGAATCGTATTTATGTCTAATTCATGAATACGAGCAATACATTTTTCCATAATATTACAAATTTAAATGGTAGCACCTCTTGTCTTTTATATACGTATTCGATCTAATTTCGATTAGATTGAAACTAAATCTGATTTAGTGATATGTATATATATATTAGACAAAGACCCCAAGATTTACAACCTAGTGCGCAGTTACAACATAGTTTGTAATTGACATTGTGAAGTGTCATTATGAGTTGTCTATCCTTAAATTAAGTTCCTGGTCAAGATTTACTGACACATGTCGGTTAGTAAAATCCGCTGAGACCAGTACATGTCGTATATCGGACTTGGTCCGATGGTTTATCCCAATGAACCATGAGTCTTGGGATACTCATATAGACGTGTGGGTGTTTATTTGATAAACACTGAACGACTCACCGAATATTTCATAATAGATGGTACACCAACGTCAATAGGAATCATCTCGGGTTGAGTAGCATAGTGATTCTTTGACTTGAGATACCACTGTGGATATATGAGTTATCTTCCACACTTAGATGGCAGTCACGTCACTGATCTATTTAGATCAGACCTCCGCCTGTTCGTTGGGTGTGGACTCATGCTCATGATATCATGTGAGTATCAAGAAAGGATCTGTCAGTTCTGTGTACAGAGCATATGTAGTCCATGAGGTGATTAGCAATCTGTTAAATCTATAGCCATAGAATACTTCGGAAGTGAGTTCCGAATGTTATTTAGAGATTATTAATAGATACGTCGACGTGATTATTCCTATAGAGATTTCACGTTTAATATCTATATCTCTGGGATAATCCGGATACCTGTGACGGAGGGATTATACATATGCAATGACCTCGACCTGTATGATTCAGCGAGTTTATCTGTGGTCGTCATAATTTACGGGTGGGTGAATTATGGACACGAAATTGGATTTCGTGATGGATATGCCTGAATCTAGAGAGTCTCACTAATGAAATATACTCGTAGAGCACTAGGGCAACTGTTATGAATAATACTGATTATTTATAACTCGTTTAATGGTTAAACGAAAAATACATGCAATCGGGACCTAACGGTCATTTCCAAATTAATGTGTATTTATATTTAATACTTGATTTTATTAAATACACATTAATAAAATTTCAAATTGTGATATTTGACATATTTCATTAATATATGTATTTGAGATATTTAATGTAAATATAATACATATATTTAAGATATATATTTATATTTATTATTTAATTATTTAATTGTTAAATAATTAAATTAATTAATAAAATAAATATCTTTAGTATGATTTAATTAGGAAATGGCATGTTATCATTGGAACACATTTTGATTTGCTTTATTAAAGATAAAATGTTACTTTATTAAAGTGAATTGTGGACTAATGAAAATACAACAAAATTAAATAATTGTTATTGATTTTTTTGGTTCATGAATTTCGGCCATAGTGGAATTTGTTTAACAAAATTATTTTGTTTCATTTTACACACTTAGACAAGTTTCATGATATTTTACATAGTGAGTTGAGAGCAAAATTCAAGAAAGAAAAAAAACAAAGGCAAAAAATTGGAGATTTTGTAAGTTTTTCACACTTTCTTCTACATGAAAATTGTTTCAATTAATCTTAGCTTCCATTTGTGTTGCTAAGTTGATGTCTCTACTCCTTGGGTTTGTAATTATATGTGTTTGAAGCTTGTTGGATGTGATTAGCATGTATGATTAAATAATAAGCTTATAAGGAGTAATTAAGCTTATTTGATTAATTAGTAATCAAAGTTGTCATTCTAGAGTTTCTTAGCCATTCATAAATAACCTAGAATTGTTCTTGAGTTGTTTCATGATAGTGAGACTTGATTGGTGTGGTATTTGATTGATTAAAGTGTTGAATTTTATCAATTTAATGTAAATTGAATAATTTGAGTAATTTGAGAAATTAGGGTTCTTAACCTAATCCAATTTTGGGGCTTTTCATATATGTTGCATATTATGATGTATATACGATGTATATCAAATTTGGGATTAATTGGATTTGATCTTGACATGTTTTGAACATTTGGGGCTAAATCGTAATTAATGGAAAAGTTGGGACCCTCTCGGTAATTTGAAGAAATTGAGGGGTTTGAGTTGCAAATTCTGTTTTCATATTTTGAACATGTTAAGAATCATTTTAGAAATGATTTGGAATCATCTTAAATATGTAGTTGATAATTTAAGGACCAAAATGATCAAAATGCAAAGTTTATGGGTCTCGTGGCAATTAATGATAAATCTGATTTTTCAGATAAAAATTCAGTTTTTATTTATTGAGTAATTAAATAAATTGGTTTATTTTGATTTCCCAAGGAAAATATTTATCGGAAATTATTTCGGAGTGAAAATACGCGAAAATGGCGAAAAACGGCGTTACCGGGTAACGGCTGCCCAAACAGTGAACTGGGCACTGTTCGGGCAGCCCACGAACTGTCCAAATATTTTTGGGGCTGATCTAGACAGTCCCCATGTACATTGGTCGGTCGGTTTGGCCGGAAATGTGTTTTATGCTATTTTGCGGAAAAATATTTTCTTAAAAGTTTCCCGGTGTTTCTATATTATTTATGTCGTTATATGATATCGAATAAATATATTTTGGTGAAATATGAATGAATTATTAATATTTGATATTGAATAATTTATTCGTAAGTTTAAAAATTTTTAAACTATGATTTCGCCTGAACCGTGCTTCTTCCGCTACGCCTCCCTGATTTGACCCCAACACCCTAATTTTATAATTTTCTCAAATTGGCAATTACACCAAATTAAACAAATTCAATACTTTAATTCAATCCTTACCACACCAAACAAGTCTCACCACCATGAAGCAACTCAAGAACAATTCTATGTCATTTATGAGTGGCTAAGCAACTTTAAAATGAAAACCAAATCATCTAATGACTAAAAGAGAGCTTAATAACACTTTATAAGCTTTCTTCCTTAAAATACATGCTCACATCTTTCATTCATGCTTCCAACCAACATGTTACAAAAACTAAGAGAATAAAACACAAGATAACATCCTATGTTGAAGCCGAAAGCAATAGAAACAATTTCTTAGAAAAGAAAAGAATGAAAATACCTTTTATTTTCAAGTTTTTCTAAACTTCAAGCTTTAGCACTTGTATTTTTTTTTCTCAACTCTCTTGTTTTTGTAATCTTTTTTTTTTTTTGGCTTGGCAAGAAGTATTGCAAAATGAAAAATGAAAAGCTTAAAACTTAGGGTTGGCCGACTTACACAAGGACAAAATGGTAAATTTTATTTTTTCAATTCTTTAATCAAATTAAAAGAATTCAAAGTCAAAATTACTACCATTTTCAAAAAGCAAAAATACATGTGCACCAATCAAAATTAGCCATTTAAAAGCATAATAATGATAAAGATAAACATATTAAATAATTCTAATTATTTAACAATTAAATAATTAGACAATTACTTAATACAAATATATAAATACATGTATCATATTTACATTAAATATTCCATAATACATATATTTTGAACACATGTCAAATACTTTATTTGACAAATAATTAATGTGTATTTAATAAAATCAAGTATTTAATCTAAATACACACTAATTAGAAAACGATCGGGTAACCCTTTAAGCATGCATTTTTCGTTTAACCGTTAAACGATTTATAAATAATCAATATTATTTATAATAGTTGCCTTAGTGCTCTACAAGTATATTTCATTAGTGAAACTCTCTAGATTCAGGCATATCCGTTACGAAATCCAATTTCATGTGCATAATCTACCCACCCGTAAATTATGACGACAACAGATAAACTCGCTGAATCATACAGGTCGAGATCATCGCATACGTATAATCCCTCCGTCATAGGTATTCAGATTATCCCACAGATGTAGATAAAAATATCAAATCTCTATAGGTATAATCTTGTCGACGATTCTATTAGCAATCTCTTAATAACACTTAGAACTTACTTCTATAGTGTACCACGAGCCCATGAATTTAACACGTTGCTAATTTCTTATTGAATACATATGCTCTGTACACAGAACTGACGGATCCTATCTTGATACACACAGGATATCCTGGGGATCAGTCCACACCCAACGAACATGCGGAGGTCTGATCTAAATGGATCGGTGACGTGACTGTCATCAAAGTGTGGAGGATACCTCATACATCCACAGTGGTATCTCAAGTCAAAGGACCACTATGCTCATTCTATTCGAGAATATTCCTATTGACGATGGTGTACCATCTATTAGGAAATCTTTGGTGAGTCGTTAAGTTTTTATCTAATATAAACACTTACACGTCTATACGAGTCTCCCCATACTCATGGTTCATTGGGATAAATCATCGGACTAAGTCTCGATATATGACGTGTATTGGTCTCAGCAGATTTTACTAACCGACCCGTGTTAGTAAATCTTGACCATGAACTTTATTTGATAATATACTTCTACTAGTGTCACTTTCCAATGTCAATTACAAACTACTTTGTAACCGCGCATTATAAAATATATTATCGGATCTTTGTCTAATATATACATATCACTAAATCATATTCAGTTTCAATCTAATCGTAATTAGATCGAATATGTATATAAAAGCAAGAAGTACTACCATAAATAAGTAATATTATGGAAAAAAGAATTGTTCGTATTCATGAATCGAACATTAATATGATCTGGATTGGCACTCCGAGCACCAACCCTAACAGAATCATGTTAAAATCGTATTTTATTCTTTTAACTCATTCTTATTGGTGTTGACCAGTTTTGACCGTTAACACTTATCAATTGAATTCATTGAAATATTACTTAATACTTATACAATTTTTTTTTGCTTCAAATAGATGCATTTTACAATTTTATCCATTAAATACGAGAAACGGGCATGCCATGAATCTGTTTTTTCAACATATTTGATTTTCTAAATTCGACAAGTCCTTGACTCAATCAAATAGATAAATTTTTAAAGTTTGACTTTTGAAATGCTGATGACGAAAGAATATGAAATAGAGAGGAAAAAACACAAGCAATTAAATTTAATACTCATTACTCATTATGAGTAATTTTTTAATGTCATATTTGTATGAGTGATATGGTATCGTCAATAATTATGTAAAGCTTTATGAGATATTATTAAATTTTTACATAAATGACATAATGCTACCATTAAATAGTAGAATTTTTCTACCAAGTAGATGGTTCAAGATGCTAATTATAAGGGTTAATTTTCGAATTACCCCACTTAGATTGACATACTTTAATTTATCAAAACCTTTCACTTTTCTTATATATATAGGTCTACAGATGCCAAAGCCCGACCCTATGAAAAATAGGGATATGTTGTACTTGGCAAAATATTTCGGACCCGGGTATAAATATTATACTATAAGAAAATATGAAATTAGCGATCGAAATTACTGACTGATTATGTAGGTCGGTAATTTTTTGATATTTACCGATCGAATATCGAGCGAAAAGGATAAAAATAATTTCTGATCAATTACTGACTTATTACACGACCTAATATTCAGTCGATAGTCAGTCGGTAATACGATGCGGAAGATTAATTTGGCGCCAATTTATGCAGCTAATAATTACCGATCGAAATTTTGGTCGATAATTGATAATAATAGAAAAATAATATTAATTATAAAAAAAAAAATTTAGTCATTTTACCGATCAAATAATGGTCGATCGATAAAATTAAAAAAAAATTTTAAAAAAATATTTATTATTATTATTATTATTATTATTATTATTATTATTATTATTATTATTTTTATTATTATTTTACCTATCTGTGTGTTATTATCACACATATTATAACAAGAAACTTGTTATGACCTAGTGCTAATTATGCTGCACATTCAATCTTGAGGTTAACGAATTATGCTGCACATTCAATCTTGAGGTCAATGGATCAAGGCACACTAATTACATCAATTTATAAAATTAAATATGGATTGTATGAGTTTAGTCTGAGCTCGTTCTTGGGTAGTATTAAGGCCCAGGTGTGGGGTCCACCAATGGCCGGTCTTGTGAGACCCATGGTAGGCCCCGTAATTTTTTTTTAAATGCATCAGTTTACTGACCGAATGAAGTTCGGTCAGTATAGTTTACCGAACCAATTACAATTCGATCAGTAAAATCTAATTATTTTTTATTCATTCGGTTCTTAATTTACCGATCGAAATATAGTCGGTTGGTAATTTGGTCGATAAGTTACCGGCTGACGCTATTTTGATCAGTAGTTTATCATCGACGATTCAAATACCGATCAATGATATTCGGTCGGTAATCTCCAAATTTCTTGTAGTGTTAAAAATAATTTTATTTATTTTTATTTTGAAAATAAATAATTGTATGCCCAATATTTGACACGTTATTAAAAATATATAAATCTCGAAACTTTTTTTACCTATTCACCAAGAATTGAAAAGTATATCAAGTTTATAACTAAAATTTTAAAACCCAGTTCCAAATATCAATAAAAATATTTTGATGTAATTTTTTAATTTATTATATTTTTACATTGTCTCAAAAAGACTAGATTAATAAGATAGTGATAATATTATCCATTAATATACATATTTTAAAGAATGTCATCATACACTATCGTTATTATGAATAAGATAGTGATAATTTATTTTTAAAATATTTTATATTAATATGTAAGTATAATATGTAAGATGTAATAGATAAATAATGAAAAATTATAAGGAGATTGATATTAATAAAAGGAGGATAAAATACTACATTTATTATGAAGACAGAGATACGTTTGTCATTTAATGGGATTCATTAATCAAATAACATAAAATTTAATATTTTCATAGATTATATTTATAAAAAGAAGGCATACACATCCTATATTCATAAAATATAATGACTTTATTATTTTAGGGGCTTGGTACTCCAGAAGCTTCTACGACATTTTCGATATCAGATAAGAGGAAATCTAAGAATAATAATAATAATAATAATATAATAATAATAATAATAATAATAATAATAATAAGCATGCCATAAATGACTTTTTTGGTATTTGCAACAAATAAGACAATTAAATACAGTCTCCAAGCCATGTGGGGGCTAAGCTATGGCCATGGTGGTCCTTTATGACTGCAACTCTCAAATATCTTTCAAAATATTGTTAAAATTAATTATTCCCAATTTAATAGACTCCTCTCGAATATTTTTGAATGAATGCATCACAACCGTTTGATTATTATAGTTGTCTTTCATGTTCTGATGATCATCTTTGCAAAAACTAAAGTGAATTATTGACTTCGAAGAAGAAAATGAAATGGTATCATATATCCTTTTTGTCTCAAATTAAAGCATGCTGATGTAACGTTGAAAGTTGCATAACATTAAAATAATTGAAATCTATATAACCCCAGATAAAAGTGGATTAAATAAATTGAGTCCAATAATAACATCAAATCAGGATCCTTTATCTTCTTATAATTTCATAAATAAGGAGATAGATTGTTAATTTGCATCAAATAGATTCCTTAGTACCTGCTGAAATAAGTAAAATACCCTATATTATAATGTCATGTTTTATTGAAATTGATACGATACACATATGCCCCCAAGGGGTGTGGCTTGGTGGTGAAGGGTCCAGAATCTCACCTTGAGGTTCTTGGTTCGAATCCAGGGGGTGCAACTTCTTGTAAGAGCCTGGGGCAGTCGGGGGTTTTACCTGTGCCGCGGCCCACAATGGGTGGTTTGGTGGCGGTGTTTCCAACGATTTCAAAAAAAAAAAAAAAAAAAAAAAAGATACGATACGATACACATATGTTATAATTGGGATCCATTGAATTGAAAGTTTGAATTTATATTATAACCCAAAGCCTTGGATCCAATAAATTCAAGGGTTTGACAACCAAAAATTGCAACAAGTGTGTTAGCAGTCTGTCCATTGTTGGACTATTCTCTAATGCACTCCTGGTATGAGATATGTTCTAATATGGCATTAGGTGTATTTACACAAATTATTCATGTTAAAATATGATGACATATTAAGATAAATGGATTGTCATTAAAGTTCATTGATCTTAATTATGGTGCATGACCTCATATACTTCAAAATATTGTTATAGGGGTCATAATACCTCCATTCTATTAATTACTTGTTAATTCATGGATTTCAGATTTATAACCTCTCCGGTAGGGTGGGCAAAAAAACCGACCGAACCGAATCAAACCGCGAATCGAACCAAACCGGACCGAATTTACGATTTTTTTCTAACAGTTTGGTTTGCGGTTCGGATTGGCCCACCCCAAACGATTTACGGTTCGGTTCAGGTGCTAATCCGAACCGCACCTGTTAAACCGAACCGAACCATTGTAATTAAAAAAACTATATATTTTTATAAAAATGTTTACATTTTTCTTTTAATTTTACTTTATGTTTTATTTTTATTAGTATATTCTTGTATTTATTTTATAATATTTTTATTCTTAAATTTTTAATTTTATGGTAGCATCATTATTATTGAAAGTAGGTTGTTGAATTTGTCTCTTAATTAGAAGACAACGAGGTTCAACGCACAATGCTTGAAATTGTGAATCAGCTTGATGGGTTTGATGCTCGTGGAAATATCAAAGTCCTAATGACAACAAACATGTAAAGCTGCACTGCTCATGGGGCACTTGTTATGCAAGGAGGTTTGTGCCTCATTTTTCAATCATCTATGAAGTGCATGTGTTTCCTAGAGTCACCGCTTACACCTTAGCACTTCATATTATTTGTTGGCAATACTATTTTTTTTTATCTTCACTTAAGTGGATGAAAATTTATTTTAAATAGAATAATCCGTAAACCGAACCGAACCAATCCGTAAACCGCTGGTTTAAAAATTTTTCAATCCGAACCAAATCGTTATTTAATGGTTTGGTTTGAGAGGAAAAAAAAAACCGGACCGTAAAATATGGTTTGGTTCGGTTTTAGCAAAAAACGAACCAAACCGAATCACACCCACCCCTACTCTCCGGAGTAGGTTGACTTCGGAATGAACTTATCTTGAAGTGAACTAATTGATCTCCGGGGCTCCGGAGTGACGTCACTCCGAAATGTCGGATCTATGTCAATTGACATCCGAGTTCGGAGCCGAAATGTTATTATAGAGGTCAGAATACCTCCATTATATACCCCCAGTTGATTAATAAATTTCCGAGTAAATTCACTTCCAAATAATTTAACACCAAATTGGACAAATGTCGGAGTGTCATGAACTTGGAGTGATGTCGTCACTTCAGAGTGATGTCACTCTATAATCATGTCAAAATTTCGATTCCATTAAGGAAATTTATTGATGAAGATTCATTAGAGTAACAACACATGACCAATAGAGCATGGCTAAATTTAGACACCTACGTTATGGTGGACATATGTTAAAAGTAAAAATTATTATGACAATTTTGAAATTTTGTCATCTTGAGGGAGACGGCCCATAATTTCCCTAAAAATTAACCAATTATATGTTAATATAACAATTAGGGCCCTAAATGTTATTGTGCAATGTAATTATTATTATGTTGATTACAACACATAAATTTATTACAATAAATAAGTAAAAAAGTCTCAGAGCTTGTAGTAATTAGGACAACATTTTCTCCCGTCTACAAGCTCTCTCATTTATATTCTTCTCCTTAGCTTTCCCAAACACATTTTCACAATCCCGTGCAATGCCAATGGGGTCACAAGTCTTACCCTGCTCCGCTAAACATGGAATCACTCCCCTTCTCTTCATCATCCACGCCCTTCCCTTCTCCGTCGCCCAACGCAGTCCCGAATCCACCGAGACCGATCCTTACGCCAACATGAAATTCAGCCCTTCACTCGTCATAATAATCGTCGTCCTAATCTCTGCCCTATTCTTCATGGGCTTCTTCTTCATCTACATCCGCCGCCGCTACGACTCAACCAACTCCTACGCCGTCCGTCCCGCCGGCCCCGTAGAAAACCACTCCAGACCAGGCGCCCCGCGTGGGCTCGACGAAGAAGTCCTCGAGACGTTCCCGACCTTCGTCTACTCCGAAGTGAAGACGCTGAGGAAAGGCAACGGCGCGCTTGAGTGCGCCGTTTGCTTGAACGAATTCGAAGACGACGAAACGCTGCGTTTGATACCAAAATGTGATCACGTTTTTCACACACAGTGTATCGACTCTTGGCTTGAAACGCACACCACGTGTCCGGTTTGTCGCGCAAATTTGGTCCCTCAACCTGGTGAGTCAACTCCTGAAGCCAGTGAGTTCCTCTGCAGGGTAGATCTCGAGGCCCAAAACGACGCCGCAGCTTCAGAAACCCCGCAAAGTTCACAACCACCAGAACCTGAAGTTATCAGCGTCAACTTAGCTAATAAAACGCTGAATAGAAACCGTACACGCGGCTCGAGATCTGGTAGGCCACGTTGGTTTCCACGGTCTCACTCAACCGGGCATTCGTTGGTCCAACAGGGAGAAGATACTGAGCGGTTCACTTTGAGATTACCGTTTGATGTGAGGGAACAGATAATGACCAACCGGGAGCTGAACCGGTCTCGTAGCTTGGTGGTTTTGCCTAGGGAAGCTAGTTCAAGGAGGGGTTATCGAACCGCAGCAGGTGAAGGTAGCAGTAGAAGGAGAAATAGTCGGCGGTTTGAATCAGACCGCTGGGTGTTTAGCATGGCCCCGCCGTTTTTCCTAAGAGCATCCTCACTTAGGACTGCCAAAGTGGCAGCCGACGACGCCAACGAGAGTTCGGTTCAACCGGCAAGTTCATTGGGTGAGTCGAGTCCACCACTGGTTTAGCACCCGAATTTGAGTTGTTAGGTCATTTTTAATATTACTTCTACCACTTTCATTTCATCTCAATAATATATATACATATTTTTTTCATATATGTAATTCTCTTTATAAAATATGAGTTCGAAAATATACAAAATATACCACTTATAATTTATCTTGGTCTCTTTATATATGAGTGTTGATATTTGTACAGAAATAACACACATAGAACAAGCATAGTTAATTATATATGGGGATTGACTAAAAACAATCTTTGCATTATAAATCAATAAAGATGAAGTAAATAAAGAAAATTAATTTTATTAAACATTGAATATCAAGTACAAATCAAAAAGATAAAATTAGGAGTAACACTTAAAGAGTTCATTCCTAACCTAACTTTGTTTTAGGGTTTGTTCTCCATAGGAGAAGCAAACATATCTGATTCTCCAAGTTTAATTCAAGTCTCATTCCCTTTTACAATGAGAGTCAAAGTTAGGGGTGGGCAAAACCAATTTTAATTCAATTTTTCCAAAACCGAATCAAATCGAAAAATGTTCGGTTGGTGTAAGTTGCAATCGAATCGAAGAATCTAATCGAACAATTCGAATCTATTCGGTTTGATTTTTCAATTTGATTAGCGGTTCTATTCGTTTTCACCAAAAATGAACTGAAATCGAACTTGCTGCTAATGTGAAGTTGTAAACTGCATTACAGAATCTGAAATTGAATTTGAAACAAAAGCAAACTGCACTGCAGGCCTATAATTTGAAATATGAAACATTCAAGATTCAACTACAATTTTATCTAACTGAAATATGAATCGCATATTATTACATATGTGAAAATCATAACCAGTATCCAATACCCAAGTAGAAGATTTACTATCATTAAGATTAACCTCAATCATAAATATACTTGAAGTAGAAGCAACTGCTTGTTTTTTCTTCTTTTCCTCGAGGTATTTTGTTCAATTTCTCTTCCAATACCCATTTTTGTCACATAAGAAACACTTGCCCTTGTCTTTCCTCTTATTCACACCACTAGTGGGCTTCTGAGTGTTGGCCTTTTGGGCCTTACCCTTTGAACTTTTCTTAAGGTTTTTCTTATACTTTTTGGAACCACTTAATTGTTGGGGTTGGTGCTCAGAGCGCCAATTCCCGGTTGTATTTCTGTTAAATACTTCTGTAAAACATTATTATTATGAATAATATATGCAGTTTCTCTATAATATAATCTATCTTTCTATATGGTAAAGACGTAATGAACCGAGAATGATTAGTCATGATACAGTTGCAAAAGCGTCGCAACGGACATTGAGAAGTATCATGACGTTGTCATTCTCAGACAGTTCCTGGTCAATGTTTACACTACTTGGTCAGTATAGTAAACCCGTTGAGACCGGTACATGTCGTATACTGGAATATATGATTCCAATGGTTTCTCAATGAACCATTAGTCTTGGAGACTAGTATAGACGTGTAGGTGTTTATAGCGGATAAACACATGAACGACTCACCGAAGATTCTTAATGGATGGTACACCAGCGTCAATAAGAATCTTCTTGGGTTGAGTAGCACTTGTGATTCTTAGACTTGAGATGCCATTGTGGGCACATGAGACATCTTCTACACTTAGACGGTAGTCACGTCACCGATCTATTTAGATCAGACCTCCGCCTGTTCGTTGGGTGTAGACAGATCCTCAGGGTGTCCTATGTGTATCAAGATAGGATCCGTCAGTTCTGTGTATCAGAGCATAGGTAGTCCATATGATTAGCAATCAGATAAAACCATGGGCCCGTGGTAAAGTTTAGAAGCTAGTTCTAAACATTCTTTTGAGATTGCTAATAGAATAGTCGACTGGATAATCCCGATAGAGATTTGACGTTTACATCTATATCTCTGGGATTTATCCGGATACCTGTGACGGAGGAATTATACATTTGCCATGACCTCGACCTGTATGGTTCAGCGAGATTATCCGTGATCGTCATAATCTACGGGTGGATAGATTATGGACACGAAATTTGATTTCGTGACGGATATACCTGAATCTAGAGAGTCTCAATAATGAAACATACTCGTAGAGCACTAGAGCAACATTAATAAATGATATTGATTATTTATAAAGTCGTTTAAAGGTTAAACGCAAGATACGTGCTAAAAGAACTAAATAGTCATTTGCTTAATTATTGTGTATTTACATTTAATACTTGATTAAGTTAAATACACATTAATTAATAGTCAAAATGAGTTATTTGACTTATATCCTAAATGAATATATGTTTTTAATATTTAATGTAAATATTATACATATATTTAATATATTTGTATTTGATTAATTAATTAATTGTTTAATTGTTAAATGATTAAATTAATTAAAATATAAATATCTTACATTAGGATATATTAAGTAAATGATGTTAGTTGCAATTGTTGACTTAAATAAATATCTATAAAGTAGTTTTAGATATTTATATTAAGATAACAAATGCATTTGTAATGAAAATGAAATGAAAAACTTGTAATTTCATGCTTGTTGAATTCGGCCATAGGCTAATTTGCACAAGTATAAATTGTTTTCATTTGCTTTTCATTTGGTTAACCTAATACACTTTACTAAAACAAAACTCCATTGAAGAAAGACAAAGGAAGCTTGAGAAAAGAAAGACAAAAATCAAAGATAGCTTGGAATTTAGTAAGTTTTTCAAACTTACTATTAGAGAGGAATATGTTCCTTAGGTTCAAGGCTTCAACATGTGATGTTCTTAGATTATTTATTTCTTTATTTCTTTGTGTTTTTGTTGATGGAAGTTTGAATGAAGTGTTGAGCATGTATGGTGAAGGAAGGTTGTGACTATTGTAGTTGTAAACTTTCTTTTTTTAAGATTTTTGAAACCATGTTGCTAATCTAGAGTTATTGACCCACTCTTAAATGACCTAGATTTGATCTTGAGTTGTTTCATTGTGTTGATACTTGGATTGGATGGAAGAATGATGATTGAAGTAATTGATTTAATGTATTTGGTCTAATTTGTCCAATTTGAGGAAATTGAAAAATTAGGGTTCTTAACTAATTCCAAATTTGGGGGTTTTCATATATGTTGTGTATTTGTGTGTGTATATGATGCATATAAAGTTTCATGTTCATTGGATTACATTTAGATGTGTTTTGAGACATTAAATGACAAAGTGCACAATTGTGCTTCCTTGTGAGGCTCTCGGCCTTGGTGAGATAATTTGGGGATTTTGGTGTTTTTGGTGTTTTGATGTTATGAACATCATAAGTTCATCTTAGAAATGATTTAGAATCATTCAAATTGATTGGATCAATTTCGGACTAAAACGGACAAAAAACCAAAGCAATGACATTTCGGTAAATTCACTTAAAATTGTTTTATTGAATTTATTTTCATAATTTGATTATTGGAATATGAAATAAATATGTTTATTTAATTAATCCGAGGAAAAGTTTTGAAATCTGAAAATCGGATTTTCACCGCTTCCGCTGCGTATACCGGATTCACCCCCTAAAAACTCCTACATTAATAGCATCACAAAACCTTTCTGTGGTTTCAAGTCTTTCTCAGCAAGTCTTAACATATTAAGCAATTCAGGAAGTGTAGCATCCAACTTGTTCATATGAAAATTTATAATGAACTGAGAAAAAACTCTGGCAATGATTGTAATACAAGATCAATATATAAGCTACTGTTCATGATCAAACCAAGATCATCTAATTTTTCAATATAACTAATCATCTTCATCACATTGTCATTAACTGGAGAATCATATTTCATCATAGATAGAAAAAAAAACCTTAGATATATCATATATTTCAGTGTAAGTGGATCAAATAACTCATTGAGATGTATTATAGTTGTGCTTGTATTCATAAACTCATGTTGCTGACATTGAGATCATCATCATACATACTGTCTACACGTTATCATCATAATACTTATACCAAGCATTATATTCCTCTTGTGTTGCATCTTCGGGTGTTGGTGGAACACTCTATTCTAGGACATTAACTTTCTTCTATTGCCTAAAAATATTTCTCAGGTTGCAGTATCAATCCATGAAATTTGGTCCAGTCAACTTATTAGCATCAAGTACGCTTCAGATGGAGATATTGTCACTCATATTTTATTTATAAACCTATATGAAGAATAGAAAATTTTGATTAGTTTTTATTGCATTGATATAAACCATGAGAAATTTGGACTTTTAATCTAATGGTTACTCCATTATTTTATGTGAATTTTGTCAACCTATTTAGTTATCCTGGGCAATGATCCCATTTTGCTTAAAATAAAATGACAGTGAGGGTTAATCACTTTATTTAAGTTCAACTGGGTAGGTATTTATTACCAATTACATCTCATATAACTCATAAATTTGTCAAGTTGACAACTTATGTCTAACAACTCTTGTTAATCATATCATATATGAAACTTGACCTTTATTCATCACCAAAACATATTCGATGTTAAACTTGATCTTGACGAGGGCCAAGTAACCAAGTGTAACATCCCGCCTAGGTTAGGATGCTACCGGCAGGAGACAGACTAATCCTGCCTCCATAAGCCTCTGACTCTGACGAAATTTCAGCATGACCTCAGCTAAAAGTCATGCAACCTGGATCAAGTCCAGCTCCTCTAAACAATCTATTGGGCCCAAACACAAAACACAACTCTAATATAAAGATCTCAAGACACAATATAACTGGGCTCCATGCCCGAAAATGCGTACAAATAAAAACTTTTATAATTAAACTTATACAACTCAAATTATTTTCATTCTAACTAATAAACAACTTGACTTCTAAATGCCCAAGACCTGGTGACTGGCTGACTGCAACTCTGCTATCCGGCTCCTCAAGTTCTGGTGTCTGTGGTCGACCGATCAAGTCACCAACCTATAAAACTCAAACACTGTTGGGTTGTGAGTCATAAGACTCATTAAGTAACTATGCTCTTTCCTTGAGCGGTAAACACACTGTAGGACACAGAAATCGGCGACGCTGTACCGGGCTCGCGGCCCTATTGTGAGTACGGAATAGCTCGCGGGGGAACTAAACCGGAGAAATAACATGGAGTCGCCACCCGGTGTGAACCGGGAAAATGATTTAAGGCCGCACTCACCCCTCGCAAGGGAAGACCTCAAACCGTTGGGTTCGGAATGGTCCCTTACTTATGCCAGTTGTAATGATATGATTGGTGCAATAATCTAACCAAGCCTAAGCAACATATTTTTCCAAGGATAATCTACTTCTAAGTTCATGCATAAGAAAAATGAATTGGAATAACGGCAAGCATATAATTTCATGAACACATTATATTGATAAACACAGAGACGCAAATAAACAATAATTGTACAAGCATGGAATAAACAATAATTGTACAAGCATGCATATTAAATAGAGGCAATTAAGTGCATAAGTATTGAAGAGAGCCAACTAAACATATGATGGGGAAGGGAATGACTAGGGGAACAAACATGCATGAAACATGATAAAGGAATCTGTCCAGTGTGTGCGCGTTCGTGTAGCGTTCGTAAACGCGTTCGAACGGTAAACATAATGCAAGCGTTCGAGTAGCGTTTGATGACGTGTTCGAACGATAAACAGAATGTCCGCGTTCATATAGCGTTTGATAACGCGTTCGAACGGGATGAGACCTGATGCATGATACAATAAAATGCATGCGCATTCGAGTAGCGTTCGTAAACGCGTTCGAACGGTAAACAGAATGGAAGCGTTCGAGTAACGTTCTGAGGCGCGTTCGAACGGAAATAAGACAGAATGCATACGTTCGTGTAGCGTTCGTAAACGCGTTTGAACGGAATAAGAGAGAATGTGTACGTTCGTGTAGCGTTCGTAAACGCGTTCGAATGAGAGGAGACAGAATGCATACGTTCATGTAGCGTTTGAAAACGCATTCGAATGAGATTGCCAAAATGGCATCTGACATGACACAAACACATATATGGATAAACAAATACACAATGTAGGACCTCGTGTGCCCGATGGAACACATTTCACATTCAATCGGGTATACCTCGTCCTGCGTAACAAAACATCGTGGAAAAAGGTAGTCTTTAGGCATTTCCCTCGAATAGAGGACCTTTAATACACCCTAGATAGCCCATGCGCACAAGAATGCAATGCATGCGTAAATAAAGCTATGATATGCAAATGGTAAATGACATAATAAAAGGCGCGGCAAAACATCGTGGTAAATGTAGCCTTTAGGCATTTCCCTCGAATAGAGGACCTGGACTTGATCCAGGTTGTATGACTTTTAGCTGAGGTCATGCCGAAATTTCGTCATAGTCAGAGGCTTATGGAGGTAGGATCAGCTTGTTTCCTGCTGGTAGCATCATAGCCTAGGCGGGATGTTACACCAAACATGACAAAAAAACTCTAGTTTTGACCAATAGATTGTTTAGAGGAGCTGGATTTGATCCAGGTTGCATGACTTTTAGCTGAGGTCATGCCGAAATTTCGTCAGAGTCAGTGGCTTATGGAGGCAGGATTAGCCTGTCTCCTGCCGGTAGCATCCTAGCCTAGGCGGGATGTTACACCAAGCATGACAAAAAAAAACTCTAGTTTTGATTATAATAATGGAATGCAATGATGTAAACTTAAATTATTCGGAGGAATTTCAGTTTTAATTTTAAACTTTAAAATAAAGCATTTTGAATGAAATAATGCACCAGTTAGGTTCCCAGAAGAGTGGAGGAGTCAACGGTCCCACTTAAAACCCAAGCTTCTTAGGTTCTTATCGCCATTTCGAGAGAACCAGCTAGACATGCATCAATCAAACAAGCAGGTAAATTCCAAGTGTATTTAAATTAGGTCTCTTATTTATACATATAATGCATTTTAGTTCATCATAATTTCTTTAAAAAATTCATAATATTTTATCAAACAATCATATTGGATAAATTTATGCTATTGTTTTATGATATTTAAATATTTATAGGGCTTAAAATTTTTATCCCAATCTTATTAGAATATAATTAAAATCTTTATTAAATTTGTATAGATAGAATCATTATTTTAGAAGGAAATAATTTCATTTATATGAATTTGAGATTAAATATATCTTAGTTAAATTTGAATTCTACAAAATTAATCTAATTAGAAATCGTTCAAATTTAAATTGTATCATCATCAGATTAGGTTACTTAATTTAAATTTATTTTAATGATAAATTCATAATCTAATTAGAATTTTATCTCTTGATAAATTATAATTGTACTAAGACACTTTAATTGTAATAAAATTAAATTTTAATAAATCAAATATATTTAAAATTTAAATTATTATATATAGTAAAATAATATTTTTTTAATATTTTTTTTCTCGACTGTTGATGTCAACGTCTCATATGTTAACGTCACCCGTCAATTTCTTAGCAAATGACGTCAACATGATGTCACTCCGTGACGTCATCTGACGTCAGTTGGTGATGTCACGACGAAGTATACATCTTTTATAAGCATACTTTGTTAAACACACAAGCATACATCTTTCATTCATGCTTCCAACCATCAAAACACAAACATAAGAGAGTAGAAAAACTTAAGAACTACACATGTTGTTGCCAAGAACAAAAGGAAAAAGTTTCCTTCTAATGGAAAGTTGGAAATACTTACTAAATTCCAAGCTTTCTTTGATTTGCTTCTTGTTTCTTCTCTTTTTCTCTCAACTTTTTTTTCTTTATATTTTGGAGGCTTGAACTTATGAAGCAAAATAAAAAACAAAACCCTTAAATACTTAGGGTATATGGCAGAATTTGGTGGAAAATTAAAAACAAATTTTTCAATTTTTCCAAACAAATATCTAAGAAGATATTTTACTTTTTTAACAAATTAAAGAAGCAAAAATCAAAATGATAACCTTTATCATAAATGTAAAAGTCAAACTTATACACTTTAATCATTTCCATTAATAAATATCAACTTCAATATTTTATATTTTTAATTACTTTAATTATTTAACAATTAAATAATTATTTAAATACAAATATCTCAAATATATGTATTATATTTACTTTAAATATCTCAAATACATATATTAATGATATATGTCAAATATCATAATTTGAAATTTAATTAATGTGTATTTAATAAATCAAATATTAAATACAAATACACATTAATTAGGAAATGACGAAAAAGCCCATTATGCATGTATCTTTCGTTTAACCGTTAAACGATTTATAAATAATCAGTATTATTCATAAAAAGTTGCCCTAGTGCTCTACAAGTTTATTTTATTAGTGAGACTCTCTAAGTTCAGACATATCCGTCACAAAATCCAATTTTGTGTCTATAATTTACCCACCCGTAAATTATGACGACCACGGATAAACTCGCTGAACTATATAGGTCGAGGTCATTGCATACGTATAATCCCTCCGTCACAGGTATTCAGATTATTCCAAAGATATAGAAATAAACGTCAAATCTCTATAGGTATAATCTCGTCGACGATTCTATTAGCAATCTTATAAAAACACTTAGAACTCACTTCTACAGTGTACCATGTTAGTTTCTATTAAGGTCCCAAGATCATAAACAAGCATGAAATAAGTGCGAATACAAATCGAAGAAGTTGCGGAATACTCACATCGATCGGTTGAGCGACGCTTTGACGAACAAAAATTGAATTTCTGCTCACAAGGACTGCTTGGCAGTGGCAGTGAAGGAGCTCACTGTTTTCGGCCTTTGAATAATCTTTCAAGCTCCAAGCTTCGTCGTGGTGATTCCCGGCTCATGGGTGGACTTCCCTATCACCTTCGCATGTGTCTCGGAGTGCTAGCTCTTGTGATTTTACCACAAAAATTACACACTCATGCTTCCCACTGCTCACGGTTTTAACAAAAAACCAGTGAAGTTTTGCCCCTTGGGCGTGTGAAGATGAAAGAGATGAAGTGAGAGAGAGATTTGTGTAAGTTGTTTTTGTTAAGCAAAAAAAATGGTAATATATTTTCCAAAAACAAATACCAAATTTTTCCCTCCAAACAAATCCCAGATTAATTTAGAGTGCGAGTCATACTTCATCGGTGAATCTTCGGGAAACGACCCATGAGATCCCCAGATATGTTGGCAGTAAATTCGGTTGTCGGACTATCCGAACACGTAAGTACCTCGTACTACGTTTAACGATTTACAAGAAAATGTTGGATTCTAGCAAAACGCCATGACTTCCCAATTCTCCGGAAATATCCTTACATGAAAAAAGGATCTAAATCAGGCATAGTATATGAAGTATTGCGTATTTCTGTCCAGTATCGGATGATCACGTGCTAGGCCTGAGGCTGGAATTGTGTCTACCATGTACGAAGCACATGTCGGATGTCTGGTAACTAGTCTCTATAATCGGATAAACATGACCTTGTCATTTTATCCCGATGACTGCAGTACTTAAGAGTACTAGTACCGTATCCTACGTGACCATCATCTCCATGTGACTGGAGTGACACTTCCGTCCTGACATCACACCCAACACACTACGATACTCAATATACCCAGCAATGGCGTACACAGAACCTGTTAAAGCCCTGGACGACCACAACCAAAGTATATTGATTGTCGCAAGTATTAGCGGTGCAAGTCTCAGGTTAAGACCAAATACACCTACCCTGATTTCAGACTTCCATAGACACATAGTCATACTACTAATGGAATTCCGAGGGGGTCTATCCAGAGCGAAGCTGTTTCCCGTACCATCGGTAAAACACAACCTTCTATTACACTTGCATAAGTATCATATACCCAAATATATGAGAACTATGTTGTTGTGCCCTCACAACGCGCACAAGTGTAATACTAGTCTTTTACGTATTTATCGATGTCCAATCTCGATAATACTCTGACTAGGGATATTTAATGATTTATCCTTCGTGGACTGATACTGTCTCATATCATTCTCCGTCCAGGAACAAGTCATAGGGACCTCCTATCATTTATACATCTAGGTGATCTAATCACAAATGGTAAGAGTGCAATCTCCTTTGTCACATAGTTAATTTGTACAACAACACCATGATATGTACAAATAATGACGCTATGGGTCATAATTGTCCATCAATCTCTCACTTGGCCTATAGCCAGTCACTCAAGTGCTTGATACCCGAACTATGTACGGTGGCTCAAACTGTTGAGAAAAGGCTTTCGTCAGCGGATTTGCATGATTATCATCTGATGCGATTTATTCGATCATCACATCGCCACGATGTATGACCCGAACGAATCAGATGAATATCGAATTTTATATCTGGATCGTTGATGAGACCATTAATTCTTTAGCCTGTGCTCAAGCCTAGCTCATCTGCTAACAGAATTATATCTAATCTAATTAGATTTGTTATCGACCCAAATGGATTCTATTGCCGCCTCAGCTGCAGCAATAACCCGCATTTGTTATTTATTCGGTAACAGTATCTTGCTTGGAAGATTTCTAGCTCACTGTTCCGTTATTCAAACTGTATAGTACCGTTTGTGACTTATAGTTGTTTTATCGGTTAGGAAACTTGCAGCAGTGATCCCAGTCACTTCAAGTTCTCCATCTCCATAGATTAAGACAGCATCCTTAGATCTCTAAGATACTAACAGATGTTCTTAATATCAATCCAGTGACTATCACTCGGATTGGCCTGTTTGTGAATCCATATGCTCAAAGCGTATGAGACACCAGGTCACGTACATTTTTCAATGTACGAGTTCTCAGAGAGTTTTCTCAAAAGCCAAGCTTTCACCGATTATTTTTATGGGAATATCATTTCCAAGAAATGATATATTATCATTATTTTATAGGACAGCCACTGTCAGTGCGCTCCCACTAACCCCTTATATACACAAGAATCATTCGTTTTGAATTAAATCATAAACTATTATGATTACATCAAAACGATAATTCCAAGAACCTATGCTTGCTTCAATCCAAACATGGATCGAATAACCCGCAAACCTTGTTTGCTAGTTTTGGTACGACAAAACCGACAAGATGTTGTAAACATCCTTCAAAAGGTTTCCTATTCAGGAAAGCGATTTTCCCGTTAAGCTGACATATTTCATAAATGAAACATGCAGCTTTACCAAGCATTATCCAAATGGATATACCGTGGCAACAGGTAAAAGGTTTCGTCGTAATCAACACAATGTTGATAACGATACCTTTCCGCCACAAGCCTAGCTTCGTACGTTGGTATGTTGCCTTCCATGTATGTCTTCCTTGAAGACTTTTAAAGTACCAATAGGCACAATGCCTTGCGGTACATTAACTAGTATCCAAACTTGTTGATATACATGGAATCCATTTCAGACTCATGACACTTTGTCATAATAGGGAGTCGATACCTTGTATCACTACCTCATACGTAGTCAGTGATATCCTCAATAAGATAGACATCTTTATGAGGTGAGATCAGAACCCATACGCCAGGTTATTTTCTGACTCTCTCCAACATACGTGGTTCTTGTGTATTCGAAGATTAATGGTAATAGTTTCATCCTTGATGAACTATTTATGTTCCATTAAGATTCAGTGCCTTGAACAATATTACTCCGATTTTCATCGAGTTTTACTATCCTCCCACTTACCACTGCATATCGGTATTCCTCTTAGGAAAACCGCATGGTGAGCAACAATTAGATTGTTCTCTAGTGAGATGTATAAGTACTATACTTATGGTATCCCTAGGATAACCTACAATTGGCACTTATCCAATTTGGGTTCTAGTTTGGTATCATCCAAACATATGCCTAGCATACCCAAATAATCAGGAATGTGAAACCCAGTTTCTTTCCGTTCATATTTAATATGATATCTATCAAACTGATTTTTATGGAACCTTATTCAAAATAAGTTCTTGCACTGTTTAAAGCTTATCCGCTGAAGGAAATGGTAGCTCAGAGTGACTCATTATTAACCTTATCATGTCCAACAAAATTCGATTACTCTGTTCGGACACACCGTCAAACTGACGTGTTCCGGGAGGAGTCCTCGTTGAAAGAATACTATACTCTTTCAAGTATGTAAGAAACGTATTGCTTAAGTATTTTCCATTACGGTCTTACCGTGACGGTATAATACTATAGCCGATCTGTTTGTTTATTTCTTGTCGAAAACTCTAAAAGTTTCCGATTTGTGTTTCAAAAGAAACACATAACCATAACGCGATGCCACATCCGTAAGGTCACGAAATATTCATATCCACATCTAGCCTAGCTAGACATGGGCCCACTTGCTCTACTATGAACTAGGGCTAACAGATTGGTGGCATTTACACTTTTACCAAATAAATAGTGTTATAGGCACTTTGCCCAATAACTAGATTCGTAGACTTTATTTGACTGGAATCAAATCAGTCCTAGTACCCACTCTTCAAAAGTGTGGATATACGATTCTTGTTTAATTGCGTCCCAGACAACAATGCCACAATTAGTTTCTTCTGATCAAATCAGTTGAGCTATTTGTTTGTCATGTTATATGTTTGAGATTTATTTATATTCAAAATATAAATTCTGTTATTCACATCTAATGTGTATATCTCAATATCATCTTTATATAATAAAACACTTTAGTGTTCTAGAATATAAAGGTTCACCCGCAACGGGTTAAACACTGATATAAAGATAATGTTTCTAGTCAAACTAGTTACATTATAACAGTTTCCAAATTAGGTACATACCCCAAGGGTAGTTCCTAAACTTAGGTATCTACGGTTAAAAAACAAATTTCGTCCCGTTTCCAATCCGCATATAAAATCTCTATTGAAGTCAGTATCATGTTCAAAACAGATTCTGAACATCAATACATATATTTATGTCACACTAAGTATCTAAAATCCAATTTTAATACTTGTAGTGAACATAATATGACAAACATATTTGAAGTTAGAGCCTTGCTCGTTCTTCAATTCCTTCATGTCTGCTTTGTCCAAACGGCAGTCACGCTTCCGCGATCCCGTTTGCCACATTTAAGCAGACATTTTGGGATATGTTCTTTATCTTCCCAGAACACTATAATGATTTTGCCTTTGCCCTTTTCACATTCCAGAAGCCTTTGGCCAAGCCTCGGGTTGCTAGAATATCGAAGTAAAGTACGCCTTGCGCTACTTGCCTAATTACAAACTTTGACTTTGTCTCATTGAGAATAGTCATTAACTCTCCAAGAGTTTACTATTGCAATATTAATACTTCTAAAATCTAAGCATAGATTTATGAAGATCCTTCAATTTCTTTATCATACTTTAAGGATCTAATTCTTAGTTCTGATTCAGAAATTAAGGAGTCTACTGCGACAAGCTAAATGGATTAAGCACTAAAGTTATCACCACATAAATCTTTCAAAGATTATGCTCTACTATTTGCTTAACTCCGGGCTTAGGCATAATGTGTTATTTTATCAAATAAAGTAACTTATTATTTTCCAGGACCATCCTGAAATTATTCTAAATTTGAAAATTAAACCATTTAAATACATTTTCCCTAGGATCATGTTTTAAACGTCAATCTTTCAATTTAATCTTGATTTTAATTGTCCAACTATTTAATCAACGATTTAAATACTATTTATTATAATGATTACAATAGTCCAACTATTTAATCAACTATAATTTAATTGTTTGAATATAGTCCAACTATTTATTAAAACAACAATTTAAATATTAGTCCAACTAACATTTAATTTATTTGACGAATGATATTTGAATGAGCGCGTATGGCAAGTAATTAAAAGAATATTGCAAATTTAATTCTTGCCTCCCATTATTTTTCGGCGAGCCTCTAACCCTCTGTCGAGTACTCGGGAAACCGTGTTTCCTAGTGGGCTAGGATCCCGTTAAATATCATATAATCTTGACTTTGGCCAACAAATTGTATGATAATTAACTAGGTAGATCTCTAAGATCAATTGGATCCAATCCAATTCCTAGATCCGGTAGGGGGACATCCAAGTCCGAAACATATATTTTATATATGCCAATACATCCAATGTATTACCTAACCTTTTTCCTCTGAATCAACTAAGCATTGGCTTTGGCACAACAAACTTAGTGATCCCAGTCAAGCGCAACCCATTGACCATGGAAAGCTTCGTAATCAATGTCGATGGACAAGAAGTGGTCTTGACTTTGGCCAACAAACCACAACTTGGACAAGACACCAATATGGAACAAAGCTCTCGTGATTCAAACACATCCTCAACGGACAAAGGCCTTGACTTTGGCCAACAAGCCAATGCCAGTCTCGGATCTTGAGTGAGAATCACTCAATGGAAGGAAAAACGCTTAATATTTTGCGAGGGTTTTTCGCGTGCAAATTGGCAACCAATTTATTATCTTTGTTAAGGTCTCATCATCATACACCCTTAAACATGCATTCTAAACACATAATAAAGCGCGTATAATAAAATAATAATGATATGCGGATGGACACTTTACACATTGATCCTAGATCAAATCTCTACTTTTCTCTCTCCAGCTAGCACATGTATTTGCTTCTACCCGTTACACTACACTTCTAAAGAAACCTCATTTACATTGAGGGGAATAGGTGAGAAGAGAATACAAAGAATAATGAGGTAATAAGGCTGGACACGTAGGTCCAATTAATAAATCAAATTTATTACAACAATTTCTAAAATTGTCCCACCCTTCTAATATCCATCTGATATACATTATTCATGCATCGCAACCATGTATTCACACAAGCATGTTATCAATCAATCTAATCAAATTAATTAATCTGATAATTAGTGATCATCCAATGTTCAAACAACGATTTGATTTTGCTCGAGTCAAACTCGTTTTTGCGAATAAGTACTCAAAGTACGAAGTCTCGAATTAAATTAAACTACATCATTAAATCCAATTTAATATGCATTCAATTCTAATTCTCTTATTTAATTCCAAATTAAATATCACACTTTATTAAAGGACTTTTACGACTTAAATTCCAAATTTAATCGTTACGGGTCTCAAAGCCCGATTAACGTCCAACGTCAATTTAATTAAAGTCCAATGAGCTTTTAATTAATTTCTTGAGTCGTGGACTTTTGGTCAACTTGGGTCAAACCGAATAACCAAAATCCAATCCGGGAATTACCCCATAAGCCCAGAAATCAATTTTGGCCCATTAGGCCCAATTAAACTTTAAAGGTCCATTAGTCGCATTTGGGCTTTATGGAGGCGGTTTTGGGCCCAATTGGATCCAACCAATTTTTCCTCAACCCAACTTTGTACAACAAAGCCCAATAAGCCCATTAACAACTTTAAAGGCCCAAATCCAATTTTAAGCCCTTTTAACCAAACACAAAAATTCCAAATTTAATGTTTAATTAAACTAAAGTGTATAACACAATTAATTAACTAATTCAATATTTCCAAAACACCAATTAGCTCAATTAATCATGTTCATCATCATCATCACATGTCCAACACATTTTGATTAAAATCAAACCCAATTTTACATGCTACATGTCTCGGCAATATAGGGCATTTTATGTCCGATTCGAATTCATTCAAATTAAATCAAATTCGACATTAAATCAATATCCCCAAATGATTCCAATTCATCCAATGAACAAAAAATCAAAAAATTCCAAGACAATTAGGGCACCAAACTCTCGGCCAACATAAAATTTTGGGGAAAAATGATCCAATCACCATTTCATGAAGTTGATCCAATCAATCTTCAATTCAACATGTTTTAAGCATACTCAATCATCCAATTCAACCAAATCATGCTTGAAAACATTTCACCCAAATTTTAAGCCCTAAACTTTTTCATGCTCAAACATTACTCTAGATGCCATTGTTGGTTTCTATTAAGGTCCCAAGATCATAAACAAGCACGAAATAAGTGCGAATACAAATCGAAGAAGTTGCGGAATACTCACATCGATCGGTTGAGCGACGCTTTGACGAACAAAAAATGAAATTCTGCTCACAAGGACTGCTCGGCAGTGGCAGTGAAGGAGCTCACTGTTTTCGGCCTTTGAATCATCTTCCAAGCTCCAAGCTTCGTCGTGGTGATTCCCGGCTCATGGTTGGACTTCCCTATCACCTTCGCATGTCTCTCGGAGTTCTAGCTCTTGTGATTTTGCCACAAAAATCACACACTCATGCTTCCCACTGCTCACAGTTTAAAAAAAAACCAGTGAAGTTTTGCCCCTTGGGCGTGTGAAGAAGAAATAGATGAAGTGAGAGAGAGATTTGTGTAAGTTGTTTTTGTTAAGCAAAAGAAATGGTAATATATTTTCCAAAAGCAAATACCAAATTTTTCCCTCCAAAAACCAAAGCCATAAATGCAAACCACACACATCAACTCACATCAACTTCCATCAATCAATGAATAGTGACTGGCGTCAATCACTCAAAGTGAAAGACATCCATCACTTGATTGACGAATGATGTGACGCTAGATGAGACTAGAGATTTAACGCTTGATTTGATTTGTGTGCCGCACTCAAATTCGAAATGCGAATGCGCTCGCAAATAATCCCGGGCTCGGGTTCGCTAATTCTAAATTAACGAAATTTCCGTTGCGTCGTAATTAAATGATTACGCCTAGCGAAATCACTATTCATGTCGCTAACGGATTAATTCTAAATTAATTCGTTCGCCCGAATTAAAATCTAATTTTAATTCCGCGTCGAAATCCAATTTTGTTTAATATATCAAATATATATTAATTTCTCGATTAATTCCAAATTAATCATTATCTCTCTTTAATTGATATTTTATCCCAGATAAAATATCTCCGCAATTAATCCCAGATTAACTTTCTCTCTCTTTTAATTAATCCCAAATTAATTTAGAGTGCGAGTCATACGTCATCGGTGAATCTTCGGGAAGCGACCCATGAGATCCCCAGATATGTTGGCAGTAAATTTAGTAGTCGGACTATCCGAACACGTAAGTACCTCGTACTACGTTTAACGATTTACAAGACAATGTTGGCTTCTAGCAAAGCGCCATGCCTTCCCAATTCTCCGGAAATATCCTTACAGGAATAAATGATCTATATCAGGCGTAGTATACGAAGTATTGCGTATTTCTGTCCAGTATCAGATGATCACGTGCTAGGCCTGGGGCTGGAATTGTGTCTACCCCGTACGAAGCACATGTCGGATGTCTGGTAACTAGTCTCTATAATCAGATAAACATGACATTGTCATTTTATCCCGATGACTGCAGTACTTAAGAGTACTATTACCGTATCCTACGTGACCATCATCTCCATATGACTGGAGTGACACTTCCGTCTTGACATCACACCCAACACACTACGATTCTCAATATACCCAGCATTGGCGTACACAGAACCTGTTAAAGCCCTGGACGACCGCAACCAAATTATATTGATTGTCGCAAGTATTAGCGGTGCAAGTCTCAGGTTAAGACCAAATACACCTATCCTGATTTCAGACTTCTATAGACACATAGTCATACTACCAATGGAATTCCGAGGGGGTCTATCCAGAGCGAAGCTGTTTCCTGTACCATCGGTAAAAGACGACCTTCTATTACACTTGCATGAGTATCTTATACCCAAATATATGAGAACTATGCCGTTGTGCCCTCACAACGCGCACAAGTGTAATACTAGTCTTTTACGTATTTATCGATGTCCAATCTCGATAATACTCTGACTAGGGATATTAAATGATTTATCCTTCGTAGACTGATACTGTCTCATATCATTCTCCGTCCAGGAACAAATCATAGGGACCTCATATCATTTATACATCTAGGTGATCTAATCACAAATGATAAGAGTGCAATCTCCTTGGTCACATAGTTAATTTGTACAACAACACCATGATCTGTACAAATAGTGACGCTATGGGTCATAATTGTCCAACATACCACAAATTAATGGATTTAACGGATTGATATGCCATGTACAAAGGACTGACGGATCATATCTTGATACACACAGGATATCATGAGCATGAGTCCACACCCAACGAACATGCGGAGGTCTGATCTAAATAGATCGGTTACGTGACTACCATCTAAGTGTGGAGGATAACTCATATATCCACAGTGGCATCTTAAGTCAAAGAATCATTACGCTACTCAACCCGAGAAGATTCCTATTGACGTTGGTGTACCAACAATTAGGTAATCTTCGGTGAGTCGTTCAATGTTTATCAAATAAACATTTACACGTCTATATGAGTCTCTCGAGACTAATGGTTCGTTAGGATAAACCATCGGACCAAGTCACGGTATACGACATGTTCTGGTCTCAGCAGATTTTTAGTAACCGACCCGTGTCAGTAAATCTTGACCAGGAACTTTATTTGATAATATATATCAAGTAGTGACACTTCCCAATGTCAATTACAAGCTACATTGTAATTGCGCACTATATTATATATTATCAGGTCTTTGTCTAATATATATATGTCACTAAACATGATTTAGTTTCAATCTAATGAATTAGATTGAATATATATAATAAAAGGCAAGAGGTGCAACCATAAATATGTAATATTGTGGAAAAGGTATTGCTCGTATTCATGAATCAAACAAAATGCGATCCGGATTGGCGCTACGAGCTTCAACCCTAACAATTTCTCCCACTTGCTCTAGTGCCAATCCATGGTATCATATACACATCTCAATGTGTATCATATACTCATGGCCCTCAAGAACTCACCTAGCGCTCAAGAAGTAGGCAACAACAAGTAGGTTCGCTATAACATATTGAGTTTGTCTAACAAACCCAATTATTTTCCTTAGCCTGCATCATTCATATTTTTGTAGAAACTAAGTTCTACATCAATATGACTCAAATGCCACATCAACATTGTGCTTCAGCTACTAAGTTGTCCAAGTATTGACGGATCAAATCCAAAATACTATGTAGACAACCGCAAACACAACAGTAATATTAAACTTTTAATCTATAAGGTCAATATGCAATTTCTTAAGTCAATACTTCATAAGTTGCAACTAATTCCACTCTCATAGTAGAATCATCCGTGACACTATCGCTGTATCTTTTCTGACTCTTTATGATGTAGACCGTCTAACGTCATAATTAGACTCAAAACTAATCTGACCCTAATGGTTGTGAACTTTAGTCTCCATAAATAAGAAACGCGTTCTTAATATCTCAAAGATAATAAAGAACATGCATCAAGACTTATCCTATAGTCTTCAACATATCAAAATAGCTCGTATCAATTACGATTAAATTGATATCTCTAATCGAACTTAATATAGTATTCATTATACCATCATCTTATGATGCATAAGATTGACTAGACATTCTAATCAATTTCTCTTTCGAAAAAGGAATCATCATTTACGAAAGATGAATATCATATACAATAGACACATTAACTGTCAAACAATTATACTAACTGTCACACAAATAGCCTCACTGTGTCCTTTATTAGATCATATCTAATGTATGACTAATGAGAGCATCTCTCAAGTCTCTTAGTTTTATATCATATATAAAACTTTTATATCGAATATAGAGACCAATCCCTCTGTTTTCATGGAGAAAATAAGACTTAGGTAAACCTTTTACCTTATAAACATCTCATTGTTACCTTAATAATGATATTGTCATTATGATGTAAAATACTAGAAAGAAATTTGTACGCTCCCACTAACCCTACTATCACATATGTATTCTCTACGCTTTGATAAAATCAGACAATCTGACTGATATCAAAATTAGAGAACACAGATTTCCAGAAGGCTCATCTGAGTCTACAATAGACTCTATGAGCTAGTATATCAAAAATTTAATTTAGCATAATACAAACTCTAGGGTCATTCCAGAACGAACTCTTCAAACAAAGAAATCACTACGAATCTCTTATCCGAAGAAACCATTCAAAAACGCCACTTTGCATTCCTAGCTAAAATACACAGTTTAATATCAACATTAATCAACATATCTTTAATTGTTCAATTGGTGCGACTAGAGACAAGTTTCCTTAGAATCTACAATGGAAAACTGAGTATAACTTTTCTCACTGTCGTACTTTAAATGTCAAACATTTAATAAGCTCACTTTGCTTTTGCTGCGTAAACCATTTCCATATTTTATGAACGATTCATAATGAAAGCTCAATCAAGTTCTAAACTTGATCGTAGTAAGCTATTAACAATCTTAGATCTATGGTTAAATGATAATTTCCGGAATCGATATCAAATATCGCTCCCACTATAAGTTATAGGATAATTTTCTTCGATAAGAAAACAACAGAACCATTAAGTATCAAATACTTCGCAAATGATTCTGACATCCTATTGGACTTATATGGAATAAGTATAAGGGTCGTTTCATCTTATTAATTATGTAGTTCCACTTATAGTTTATCACTCTCACATTTGACTTCAATAAGTCAAGTATTCTCTACAATGGTCAACATTTGATGTTACACGGTAAGTAATAAAATAATTTTATTACTGGGGATCGTAGAAATGATATTCTATCAAATAGAATATAATATTCTATTAAATAGAATAAATGATAAACTTCTACTCATACCTCTTAGGCGCAAATACTTTCAATTATATAACCAATATACAAAAGAAAGATTCAAATCTTAAACATTTCAAGATTCGAATACTCTACTTGTACATATCATACACGTAACTGTAGAAACTAATGGAACCTTAATTAAATGGATGAACAAGTGTTTCTAGAGCATATCCCCAAGAGTATAGAAACTAATTCGGTAACATTCAATATCAAGCGAATCAAATCATATAAGATTCGATTTCTCCCACTAACCAATTCCATCAAGATGGAATCGTAGAAAAATTATATTGAGTAAGAATCATATTCATTCAATAACCATAGAACTTATTACCTTAAATTCATATGTTCGATCATATCAAATATCTTTGAACAATTCAAAGACTTTCGATGAATTTTAAAGATACAGTTTTCAAAACTTCAGATCGAATATCTTTGAACCAGTCAATATATTTTATCCACGTTTCATCAGAAACATGTAACTAAGTCATGATGATTCATTGACTAAGTTACGAAGTAAGGAAAACTACCTTAAGCAATTTACAACTCATTAAAGTACATACATCAAATGTATCAGTTTAATAAATTATCTTGTCCAATGACAATCATTGGTTAAATGAGACTTAATCACCTTCCCGAATACAATATTCATTAAATGGATAAGGATATGTGATGTGATCTAGTATCGGACCATCCTTTACCATATGGAATAAGCATCCAATACTTATGTGATAAAATCTCATAAAACTGTGTTCTAAGTTATTTACTTAACCGAATATGTTTCTTAATATTTATCTATACGTCAATGATTTATCTATACGTCAATGACACTACTAGTTGTATTAAAAATATGTAACAATTGTTCATAAAGAACAAGTAACTATCAAATAGGCGCAAGTTCTGATATCAAATATCAAAACAATCATTCAACAATATTTTAAATAACTAGACGGGAGATCTGGTATCCAATACTTATAGTTGTCGTTTTGTGAGAATCAATATTTTCTACACATAACTATACGAATCTCTTTTCTTTAGCTTTACTATTTACCTTCAACTATTTATAACATTTGTAAATAATTGAAAGGCAAATAGTGTCTGACACATGACCTCTAAATGTCACTAAAGCCAAGAAACGTCATTATCAGATAAACAAATACCTAATGGGGTTTTCTTAATGCCAGTGAAGAATCTCGAGACATGAACCAATTTGTGTCAATCTTTACCGCATAAGAAACTATTCTCTCTAGAATGATTATATCATAGTCTATTCTAATCTAGAACCTATTCTAGAAAACTGCAACCATAAGTGAAGTCAGAAAACATATATAAAATATGCATCCAGTGGATAAAAGTTTAATTCTATCTAAATAATAGAATAAGGAAAAATACAAGTGATAATTTTCATAATATTACACACTGCCTTAGTTATGGATTTTTAACCCAACAATGCCTCCCTCTATTTTACGTAATACCGTAATCCCCAACGGAAAAAGAGAATTCAATAATTAAATCGAATTCCATAATGGGAAGTGGAACCCATGAATATATTTCGACTCACAGCTTTGGCACGTTCTCGCCTACGTATATTCTCGGGTAGAAAACTCATTGGCAATCACACTCGCTGTCACTTCTGATTTTATCCTGACCGTTTCTTGTTGTGACAGTTTTGGCACGTTCACAGGAGAAGTATCAAGGCTTCACTTGTCAATGACAAACTCAAGCTACCGATGTATTCCTGACAGCTTTGGCACGTTCAGAATTTCCACTTTCACTTGAATTTGTCTCTTATCATATAAGTTCTACCGGCGCAAATGAACTACCTTCAACCATAACTGCACAACTTTGGCACGATACAACTATAGCATCATGAAAACATTCACATCCGTATTGACAAGGCGGACGAAGAAATAAGTATTTCTAATACTAGTCACTTTACAAAACCTTATTAACGGGGATTTTCCTAAAATATGTAATTCACTTTATTAAATTAAATTTAATAAATACATGCATGTAAAAAGTAAAGATTAAAATAAATATCAAATTTAAAGGGCTAATCATATCATGGGTTCAGAATCAGACTCTCCATGATACCATTTTGTTTGGGTTTTATAATCATCAGGGCGGCACAGCGGAAGACGCGCGGTTCGGGCGAACTCGTAGTTTAAAATTTTTAAGCTTACAAATAAATTATTCAATATCTAATATTAATATTTCATTCATATTTCACCTAAACATATTTATTCGATATCATATAATGACATAAATAATATAGAAACTCCGCGAAACTTTTACGAAAATATTTTTCCGCAAAATAGCATAAAACGCATTTCCGATCGAACCGACCGACCAATGCACATGGGGACTACCCAGGTCAGCCCTAAAAATATTTGGACAGTTCGTGGACTGCCCGAACAGTGGCCAGTTCACTGTTTGGGCAACCGTTACCTGGTAACGCCGGTTTTCACCGTTTTTGCGTAATTTCACTCTGAAACAATTTCCGGTAATTATTTTCTTAGGCCATTAAAATAAACCAATTTACTCTAATTACTCAATAAATAAAAACTGAATTTTTTTTTATCCAAAAATCAGATTTTTCTCTATTTTCCGCGAGACCCTGAAATTTATATTTTGATCATTTTAGTCCTAATTTGTCAAATACAAATTTAAGTGATTCCAAATCACTACCAAAAGGATTTATACATGTCTTATACATGAAAATACAACTCACAACAAAAATCCCACAATTTCCTCAAATTGCCGAGAGCACCCTATATTTTCCAGATTTTACAATTTAGTCCAATCTTGTTCAAAATAAGTCAAGATCAAATCCAATCAATCCCAAATTTAATATATATCATATATACATCATAATACATCACATATATTAAAAATCCCCAAAATTGGAATAGGTTAAAAACCTTAATTTCTCAAATTACTCCAATTGATCAATTTACACTAAGTTGAATAAATTGAACACTTTAATCAAATCTTTATAACACCAAACAAGTATCCCCACTTTGAAACAACTCAAGAACAATTCTAATTCATCAATGAGTGGCCTAACAACTCTAGAATGGCAACAAGGTCATCAAATGATCAAAAGTGTGCTTATACACCATTTATAAGCATACTTTGTTGAACATACAAGCATACATCTTTCATTCATGCTTCCAACCATCAAAACACAAACATAAGAGAGTAGAAAAATTTAAGAACTACACATGTTGTAGCCAATAACAAAAGGAACAAGTTTCCTTCTAAAGGAAAGTTGGAAATACTTACTAAATTCCAAGCTTTCTTTGATTTGCTTCTTGTTTCTTCTCTTTTCTCTCAACTTTATTTTTGTTTATATTTTGGGGGCTTGAACTTGTGAAGCAAAATGAAAAACCAAACCCTTAAATACTTAGGGTATATGGCCGAATTTTGTGGAAAATTAAAAACAAAATTTTCAATTTTTCCAAACAAATATCTAAAAAGATATTTTGCTTTTTTAACAAATTAAAGAAGCAAAAATCAAAATGATAACCTTTATCATAAATGTAAAAGTCAAACTTATACACTTTAATCATTTCCTTTAATAAATATCAACTTAAATATTTTATATTTTTAATTACTTTCATTATTTAACAATTAAATAGTTAAATAATTATTTAAATACAAATATCTCAAATATATGTATTATATTTACTTTAAATATCTCAAATACATATATATAATGATATATGTCAAATATCACAATTTGACATTTAATTAATGTGTATTTAATAAAATCAAATATTAAATACAAATGCACATTAATTATGAAATGACAAAAAGCCCCTTATGCATGTATCTTTCGTTTAACCGTTAAACGATTTATAAATAATCAGTATTATTCATAAAAATTGCCCTAGTGCTCTACGAGTTTATTTCATTAGTGAGACTCTCTAAGTTCAGAAATATCCATCACAAAATCCTATTTTGTGTCCATAATTTACTCACCCGTAAATTATGACGACCACATATAAACTCACTGAACTATACAGGTCGAGGTCATCGCATACGTATAATTCATTCGTCACATGTATTTGAATTATTCCAGAGATATATAAATAAACGTCAAATCTCTATAGGTATAATACAATTGACGATTCTATTAGCAATCTTATAAAAACACTTATAACTCTCTTCTACAGTGTATCACTGATCCATGGATTTTACGGATTGCTAATCCCATAATGAATACATATGCCCTATGCAAAGGACTGACGGATCCTATCTTGATACACACAGGATATTATGAGCATGTGTCTACACCCAACGAACAGGCGGTGGTCTGATCTAAATAGATCAGTGATGTGACTGCTATCTGAGTGTGGTGGATAACTCATATATCCACAGTGGTATCTCAAGTCAAAGAATCACTATGCTACTCAACCCAAGAAGATTCCTAGTGACGTTGGTTTACCATCTATTAGGTAATCTTCGGTGAGTCGTTCAGTGTTTATCAAATAAACACCTACACGTCTATACGAGTCTCCCGAGACTCATAGTTCATTGGGATAAACCATTGGACCAAGTCACAATATACGACATGTATTGGTCTCATCAGCTTTTTACTAATCGACCCGTGTCAGTAAATCTTGACTAGGAACTTTATTTGATAATATATATTAAGTAGTTACACTTCCCAATGTCAATTACAAGTTACGTTGTAATTGCGCACTACATTATATATTATCGGGTCTTTGTCTAATATATATATATATATATATATATCACTAAACATGATTTAGTTTCAATCTAATGAATTAGATTGAATATATATAATAAAAGACAAGATGTGCAACCATAAATTAATAATATTGTGGAAAAGGTATTGCTCGTATTCATGAATCAGACATAAATGCGATCCGGATTGGCGCTCCGAGCATCAACCCTAACAATCTTCAGTTTCGAATTATTCTTCATTTGCTGCTTCCACGCTAACTTGAGAATGAGGAATTATCTCAACATCTGTATTTTCTCGATTTAACGTGATATTTTCAGTAACTGTGACATTTGGTAAATGAAATATATGTTCATGAACTTGAAAGTTGTCAGAGACTTGTTGTGCTTCATCTGAAATTTCAACACTATCTTTCTCCTGCGTGTCCCAAATGCCCATATGTTGTAACTTTTCTACCACCATCCATCCATTTCCTAGCTTTGGATCAGATATATATATCACAGACCGTGTTTGGGTACAAAAAATTTATGGATCATTCTTGTACCAATAACGTTGAACATTAATTGACGTTAGATGATTACTAAATTGAATTCTCCTCTTTCTAGCATTTGTGTCAAACCACTTGTATTCGAATAGCACAGTACATCGTCTGAGTCTGTATATATCAACTCAATGACTGATTGCAACACTCCATAGAAGTCAACAATATCTGAGCTGTGTTCTCATGGGACTACAATCCCATAATTCTGAGTGACATGTGAAATATCTCGCTGCTCGGTATGAAATCTAACTCCGTTCACAATGCATCCTTTGTATTCGTAAGTATGATTTTGAGGCCCATATGCCAATGCAACTAACGAAGAGGACGAGTCCAGTTGACCATTTTTCACTTAGTTGTTTATCTAACATATGATAATATTTATGTGTTAGTATACCAAACTTAAATATTTACTGTTAGGATAAAAATAAATAGACAATGTTAGGGCTTACGATTGCCTCAAACCATTTAGGAAATTCTTTTTTGTGTCTTCCATCAACGTTGTGGTCACCACCACATTATAGCATGGTAATATGTTGCCTACAAAAAATGAGTTACGTTAATATAACACAATAAAAATACACTCATGCACCTACAAGACTTACGTTAAGTACGGTACAGTTGCACTTCATCGCAATTACTCAATATAAACCAATATGCACGTTGAGCTTCCTCGAATGTTAGTAATTTGACATCTACTGCTCCAAACGGTCTGCAATTTTGACGGAACACTGTGATATATTGCTGATTACTTGCATCTCCATCATAGTTTCTTGGCCGATGATTAAAATGAGTTTCAATATTCTGCATGTACATCGAATAAAATGTTATTGCCTCACTTATTAAAACAGCCTCTGCTATTGACCCTTCAGGTCGCGCCTTATTTTTCACATATTGTTTGTAATGTCCCAAAGCTCTGCAAATATGACAATAAATTTGCATTATTAATAAATTTAATGCAAAAGCAAATTTAAGAATGTAATATTTAAAACTGTATATTACCTCTCAATGAGGTACATCCATCTGTAATGGACAAGACCTCCCTTCCTAGCTTCGGAAGGTAAATGCACGGCCAGATGTACCATCACATCAAAAATAAAAGGTGGCAATATTCGTTCCAGCCTGCATAGGATTATCACGATTCCTCGCTCAAGTTCATCAATAACAGATGTGGTTAATGTCCTCTAACATAATTGTTTAAAGAAACCACATAGATCAAGTACGACATCGCATACATTCGGTGGTAGATAAGGTCGAATGCCAACAGGAAGGAGAATCTCCAGAAGCACATGACAGTCGTGACTCTTTAACCCAGTTATTGTATCATCCCTGACCCAACGTCCAATATTCGATGCATAATCATCAGGAAATTTAACCATTTTCAGCCAATCACAAAATGATTTTCTCTCTGATTGAGTTAACACGTAACTAGCAGGTGGCTTAATAAGACCTTGATGAGTGACCTGTAAATTCATTTCACTGCGAATTCTAAGATCTTGTAGGTCCAATCTAGCATTTACAGTGTCTTTCGTCTTACCCGGAATATTGAACAGTATGCCCACTAAACTCTCGCATATGTTTTTTTTTCTATATGCATTACATCCAAATTATGTCGCAGACTCAGACTCCCCCAATACTCTAACTCAAAGAAAATACTCTTTCCTGTCCAATTCAACTATTCAGGATGACGTTTTCGATTTTTATATATATTATTAGGATGTTTCCCTGGTGTGCTGTCTCTGAGATGTTGATGTTGGCAAAGTAAATCGAATCCAGATAATGGACTGGGCATACTCTGAGGTTCTTGTTGACCATTGAATAATTTACTTCTCTGCCAAGGATGACTCAACTCAAGAAATTTCTTGTGCCCTGTGTATCCTATTTTATTCCGTAACTGTTGCGAAGGTGTTTGACCCGCACAAACTAGACATGCCATGTATCCCATAGTGTAGGGGTGGCAAAATGAATCAACGAATCGAATTGAAATGTGATGGATTCATATTCGATTCATTTATTAAACGAATCCTAATATCAGGATTCGTATTCGATTCGTTTATTAAACGAATCGAATACGAATATTCGTTTAGTCATGATATTATTTAATATCATAATTTACCATAATTGATTTACATTAATTATTCATAAATATATACATATAAAATATATAATTAATATATTTATTAAAAATACCTCACCAAATATCGAAAATATTATTTTTTTCTATGGTAATTAGCCATAATTTATTGAATTTTAATTGAAAAATAACAATAACTCGTAAAAGAAAATAATAAAACGAATCCTAAACGAATAAACGAATCCATGAGCTTAAATTCATATTCGATTCATTTATTAAACGAATCGAATCAAATTGATCCATTTATTAAACGAATCCATTTTTTCAAACCCGTATTCACTTTAAAAAGAATCGAATCGAACGAATAAACGAATCCTGACCCAAACTGCCATCCCTACATTAGTGCTCCATCCGGATAATGAACCATAAGTTGGAAAATCATTAATGGTCTATAATAATGCGGCATGCATCTGAAAATACTGCTCAGAAGCTGCATCACAGGTATGCACACCCACATTCCATAATGTTTGTAACTTTTCGATCAATGGTCTCAAGTAAATATTCATATCTTTACCAGGGGAACGTGGACCAGGGATAAGCAATGACATAAACATGAACAGATCCTTCATACATTTACATTGAGGTAAGTTATATGAAATAACAATAACGGGCCACATGCTGTAAGAGTTGTACATATTCCCAAACGGGTTAAAACCATTGGAGGCGAGACCTAACCTGACATTACGGGGGTCCTCAGCGAAATAGGGGTACATGTCATCAAATTCCTTCCACTCGGTTCCATTCGCAGGATGTCTGAGTATGCCCTCCGTACCGATCCTCTTTTCATGATGCCACATCATGTCAGTCACTGTGTGTCGTGAAATGAACAACCTCTGCAGCCTGGGCGTTAATGGAAAATATCGTAATATCTTCTGAGGCACTTTCTTCCCCATACCATATACTTTGTACCGACTTTCACCACATATCGGACAATATTCAAGTGATTCATACTCGACACGAAATAATACACAGTCATACTTACAAGTGTGAATGGATTCATACCCCATTCCCAGATCACACAACATTTTCATGCCTCGTAATACGACTTAGGCAATTCGCTTCCAACCGGTACCATTTTCAGTAAGTCTAACATCATATTAATACTTTTGTTGGTCATTTTGTTGATCACTTTAATGTGTAATAATTTCACAATGAAATTCAAGATCGACATTCCAGCACCTTCAAATTGAAATTTTTTTGCCTCATCAAGTAGTTCACTAAATAAATTTTGATCATTTCCACCTAAAACTGGTATGTCACCGCTAACACTATGACCAAGTTGTGGACCTTGTAAGTCATGCAAAGCATCGGTTATCTCATCATTTGCAGGTTGATTGTAACTACTACTCCCTTCACCGGAATCAATAAACCGTGATTGAGAATTATACTGCTCACCGTGATAAATCCACGTACGGTAAGTTAGTGATATTCCCGGCATGTATAAATGATTACGAACTTCATCTAACCGTTTCCTTTTCCTATTCAAAAAATTTGTACATGAACACCGAACACGACCTTCTGCATCAATGTGTTGCTTTACCGATTATATGAACTCATACACTCCATTACGGTATTCAACACTCAATCTATCCACCGAGTCATCCAATTTCTATCCATTTCAACCAAATATCTAAATATAAAAATATAATTATTAGACATCATATTACACTCATCAACATCACCAATTCATTAATTATTTATTTAAGCATACACATATATATTCAGTTAATTAATTAATTAGTTAATCTACATATATGCATCATAAACCACTAACACAAAGTATATAATAAACATAATTATAAAAAATGAAAACAATAATTTTTTAGAAAGATTAAACTGAAATACTTAAGTGAGATATATAATTATTCTTTGCGAATATAAAGAAAAATAATAAATATATATGAAAGAAAATTTACCTTATGGAAAATTAATTAGAGTTTTATTGAAAATTTGTAGGAGAGTTGTGAGGTTACATATGAGAGATTAAGATTGCAGAGGACGAGATTGAAGAGGATGAGAGAAAAGCAGAGGGGGAAGAAGGGTTGGTGGTTCTGCATTTTAATATAGTTTTAGCGTCGAAGTCCTAAATTCAACGCTAAATGTCCGATTTTTAGCGTCAAGGTTAAATGAGTGTCGGTGATATCGTCATAAACTTTTAGCGACGCAAATTAGTCGACGCTAAATGTCAAATTTTCAGCGTCGAATATGTTATTTCGACTCTAAAAGTAACAATTTTAGTGTCGTAATTTATTTCGACGCCAAAGGTAATGGGAATAGTTGAAAACCTTTAGCGTCGATATATTTTCGACGCTAAAATTACTACTTTTAGCGCCGTTTTTAATATTCGACGTTAAAAGTAGACAATTTGGCGTCGAAGATTATTTTCGACGCTAAAAGTTGTTATTAGCGTCGAAAATAATTTCGACGCTAAATGTTTGGACGCTAAATGTACATTTTCTTGTAGTGAAGTGACTCAGTGACTTCCTTAGGGCATGCATGGTATGTTTTAATATGCGCCAGTACCATGATAATTATAATGCTCATGAATATAAAAAAAAGTGTGCGTGAGATAATGTAATTGATATTGATCAATTCACGCACTGCCATAAATTGAGATTGATCAAAATCAATTGTGTAAGTGATGATAAATCTATTACTTTCAAATAGTGGCCTGATGGTCAACATCTACATGCGGTCCACTTGTGACGTTACGGCTTCAAAAGGCATACATGCATTTTCATGATTTGCTTCTGGATTTAATCCAATAGCTTTGTGAATGCGTGTTGTTTCTTATCTCACGTCCTGTTTGAAACAAGCAACAATGGTGCTTCCATCCAGATTATTACCGTGAGTTTGTGCATATGATGGAACCAATAGATTTTCCGTGTTATGATTCACTACTAGAAACCTGTTGGGGTTTTGGGCAAAATACTCGGGTTACGCAGCAGAATGTGAGAAAATTAAATTTTCACATTTCTTTAATTTTTCTTGGGTAATTAAAATAATCTTATTTATTTAATCACTTAATACTCAAAAACAGAAATTGTAACCCAGAAATCATAATTTCAGTGTATTACCATACAACCCCAAAACTTTCCATTTTAATCATTTTAGTCCTAAGTTGTTCAAAACAAGCTTATGTGATTTTCAATCACAACCAAAATGATTTGTACATCAAATGTACATTAAAAACAGAATTCTGAAATTTTTTTCCAGATTTTTCAGTAATTACGAAAATGCCCCAAACTTTGCATTTTGATCATTTTAATCCTAATTTGTCAAATACATAATTAGATGATTCCAAATCTCCACCAAAATGATTTATACATGTATTATACATGAAAACACAAATTGCAATTCAAGAAAATAATTTTCCCTAAATTGCCGAGAGGTCCCTCAAGTTTCCAAGAATTGCACTTTAGTCCAAATTGGTTCAAAACCATTCAAGATCAAGTCCAATCAACACCAAAATTAATATGCATCATATATACATTATTAATTAACACATATATGAAAATACCTAAATTTGGAGTGGGTTATGAACCCTAATTTTACAATTTCCATAAATTGACAAATTAACACCAAATTATTTAAATTCAATACTTTAATTCAATTCTTACCACACCAAACTAGTCTCACCATCATGTAACAACTCAAGAACAATTCTAGGTCATTTATGAGTGGCTAAGTAACTCTAGAATGGCAACTCACCATCAAATGGAAAAAAGAAAACAAATAAACTAATTTTATGCATTCTTTATACATATACATGCTTCCATCTTTCTATCAAGTTCCCAACCATCAAAATACATCCAAAAAAGAGTAGAGAAGAAACTAAGCTACACATATTGAAGCCTAGTATGATAGAAATAATTTTCATGAAGAAGAAAGTAAGAAAAACTTACTAAAATATTTGATTTTCCAAGCTTTCTCCTCTTTCTCTCCTTTTTCTCTCTATCCTTCTTTGTATTTTGATTTTTAGGGTTCTTGAAGGAGTGAAACAAAAAATAAAAAGAAGGCTTATATAATTCCTTGTAGTGTCTTAAAATAAAGGAAGAATAATAGCCAATTATATTTCTATTTTTGTTTCAATAATAATTGGAAAATTGTAGATATATATCATTTAACCATTAAATGAAATCTACAAATGTACCAATCAAATTAAACCATTTAATCAAATAAAAATTGGTCATTTAATCCAATTAAAAAGTGCCATTTATCTTACTTTAATAAAGTAAAAGATATTTATAATTTAAATAATTTAATTATTCAACATTTGAATAATCAAATAATTAAATACAAATATCTTAAATATATGTATTATATTTACATGAAATAATCAAAATACATATATTAATTATAAATGTCAAATATCACAATTTGACATTTAATAAATGGCCGAAAGATCTCAAACGCTTGTATTATCGTTTATTATTTATAAAAATTGTCCTAATGCTCTACGAGTATGTTTCATTAATGAGACTCTATAGATTCAGGCATATCCGTCACGAAATCTAATTTCATGTCCATAATCTACCCACCCATAAATTATGACGAACACGGATAAACTCTCTGAACCATACAGGTCGAGGTCACTGCATACGTATAATCCCTCCGTCACAGGTATTCGGATTATCCCAGAGATATAGATAAAAACATCAAATCTCTATAGGTATAATCCCGTCGATGATTCTATAGCAATCTCTTAATAACACTTAGAACTTACTTCTACAGTGTACCACGAGCCCATGGATTTAACAGATTGCTAATTGCACATTGAATACCTATGCTCTGTACACAGAACTGACGGATCATATCTTTATACGCACAGGGTATCCTGAGGATCAGTCCACACCCAACGAACAGGCGGAGGTCTGATCTAAATAGATCGGTGACGTGACTGCCATCAAAGTATGAAGGATACCTCATACATCAACAGTGGTATCTCAAGTCAAAGGACCACTATGCTCACTTGACCCGAGAAGATTCCTATGGCGTTGGTTTACCATATATTAGGAAATCTTCGGTGAGTCGTTCGGTGTTTATCCAATATAAACACCTACACGTCTATACAAGTCTCCCCAGACTCATGGTTCATTGCGATAAACAATCGGACCAAGTCTCGATATACGACGTCTACTGGTCTCAGCGGATTTTACTAACCGAACCGTGTTAGTAAATCTTGACCAGGAACTTTATTTGATAATATACTTCTAGTAGTGGCATTTCCCAATGTCCATTACAAACTACTTTGAAACTGCGCACTACATTATATATTATCGGGTCTTTGTCTAATATATACATATCACTAAATTCTATTTAGTTTCAATCTAATCGTAATTAGATCGAATATGTATATAAAAGCAAGAAATATTACGATAAATAAGTAATATTACGAAAAAATGAATTGTTCGTATTCATGAATCGAATATAAATACGATCTGGATTGGCACTCCGAGCACCAACCCTAAAAATTTCTCCCACTTGCTCTAGTGCCAATCCACGGTATCATATTCACATCTAAATATGTATCACATACGCATGGTCCTCAAGAGCTTACCTTTCACTCAAGAAGTAGACAATAACAACTAAGTCCGCTATAACATATTGAGTTTGTATAACAAACCCAAAATGTTTCCTTTAACTTGCATCATTCATATTTTGTACAACCTAAGTTATACATCAATATAACTCAGACTCAATATCAATATTGTGCAATAGCTACTGAATTGTTCAAGTATTTAGGGATCAAGTCCAAAATATTATAAAGACAACCGCCAACACAACACCAATATCAAAAATTTCTAATCTATAAAGTCACTTTGCAGCTTCATAAGTCAATACTTCATAAGTTACAATTAATTCCACTTACACAGTAGAATCATTCGTGACACTCCCACTGCATCTTTTCTGACTTTTTATGATGTAGACAATCTAACATCATAATTAGACTCAAACTAATTAGACCCCCGTGGTTGCAGACTATATTCTCCATGAATAAGAAACTTGTTCTTAATATCTCAAAGATAACAAAGAACATGTTTCAGACAAATCCTATGGTTTATAGCGTATCAAAATAGTTCGTAACAATTACGACTAAATTGATGTCTTTTAGTCGTACATAATAAAGTATTCATTACGCCATCATCTTATGATGCATGAGGTTGTTTAGACATTCTAATCAATTTCTCTTTAGAGTACGGAATCATCATTTACGAAATATGAATACAATATTCAAGAGACACACTAACTGTCAAACAGTTATACTAACTGTCACACAGTTAGTCTTGCTATGTTTCTTATTAGATCATTTATAATGCACGACTAATGGGAGTATCTCACAAGTTTCTTATTAGATCATATCTAATGCACGCCTTCAGTGTTTACCCAATATAAACACCTACACGTCTATACGAGTCTCCCCAGACTCATGGTTCATTGGGATAAACCATCGGACCAAGTCTCGATATACGACGTGTACTGGTCTCAACAGATTTTACTAACCGATCCGTGTTAGTAAATCTTGACCAGAAACTTTATTTGATAATATACTTATAGTAGTGACACTTCCCAATGTCAATTAAAAACTAATTTGTAACTGCTCACTACATTATATATTATGGGGTCTTTGTCTAATATATACATATCACTAAATTCTATTTAGTTTAAATCTAATCGTAATTAGATCGAATATGTATATAAAAGCAAGAAGTATTACCATAAATAAGTAATATTACGGAAAATGGAATTGTTTGTATTCATGAATCGAATATAAATACGATCCGGATTGGCACTCCGAGCACCAACCCTAACAAGAATATAACCAAAAAACATTCTAATTTATATCTAGGGTTTAGTTTAATTAAATATACTTTTACAAAATTAACCCTAACCCTAATCACACATATAAATATTAGCCAATGGAATTTTTGTCACAATAAAAGAATTAATTTCAAAAATTAAATATATTATATCAAATATAATTTAATTTGAAATTAAAATTTAAAATGTAACTTATATCATGATATAAATTACATATTTGATTTTGATTTAAATCAAATTTAATTTCAAATCAAATCTTATATTAAATGATTATCTAATAATCAATAATATAAAAACTATATATTAAATATTTTAATATATAATTATAAAATGTGACATTATATAATTATTAATTAAATTAATAATTATATCAATAAATAATTCTCAATTATTTAATATTTTTCAAGTTAGTTCATAATTGGACTATCCAATTATTTCATGGATTTCTATAGTGCAACGAGCTAACACGGGGACCAAATAGACTTATAGTTCTGAGCTCCAATAATCCCGAAATATTAATTAAAGCTCTTTAATTAAATATTCTGAATTATTAACTTTACGTTATTCCACTAAAAATCTAAAGCTGCACTCTCGTTACTATAGATATATTTTATACAGAAACTCTGTCGGCATCCACCGATATAATCACTGCATACAAATTAACCATGCACGAGTATCTCATAATTAGAGTCGGGTCATAATATCCGTTATGCCCCTCTAATTATTTTGTGCCATTGATTATCTAACGAACGATTTATTCATAACTATTATGAGTATTAATCTTTCTATTTGTAATAGAAAGACTTGAGCGCTCTAACCGTTCAAGTACCAAATCAACCATTAAAGAAGATACTCATCTACTTCTCGTAAGAATGAATGGATTCCATATCTATTTAAAACGCCCCCAACTACATACCAAACCATGTCCCCACAATACGTAGTTATTGGTCGGGATTACTTCACCAACCTCACCTTTGTAAATCAAAGGACATAGTCTGCCATGCAGGTGTTCGTAATACACTCAGGATTCAGATCAACCTATATATGATCATCTATTACACTGATATGAATTTCTTTGTTTAACAGATATTAAAATAAATTCATTTATGTCTTGGTCCAGTCCTATATGATCGCATCATATAAGGTGCCTTCATTCCCATGTCACCACATGAACGAACCCGGATCAAAATCGTTATACAATATGGAATGGACCGCAGCTGTAGATAAATAATAAACAAAGTGCCCATCTTTGTTTGCTCTTTACGAACTATTTAGGATTACTAATTTCAGTTTTAAATCCTTTTGTGTATAACACTTATACACTAAATCTGAAAGTACATTTAGTATCCAAAGGCATACATGATAATTTATAATATGCAACTTTAAAATCAATATTTTAATAAATGAATAACTATATTTTTATTTACTTAAAATACAATCTCATTTACATATTACATTATGCTCTTGGGCATCTATCCCAAAAATTTCCCACTTGCACTAGAACAAATGAGATATGTCGCATAATCCTTGACTCTCTGGGTGAACATTAAACACTTTAGCCGTCAAGGTCTTTATAAACGGATCAGCCAGATTCTCTGCAGAACGCTATCTGCAACATATAACTCCAAAGAGGTGATATTTCCTCTCTATATGCTTCACTCTCTTGTGGCTTATTGGTTCCTTGAAATTTTACCACTGTACCACTATTATCATAATAAAGTGTGAGTGGTATATCCATATCTGGAATAACTTCTAGATCTCTCAAGAATTTGTGGGGCCATATTGCTTCCTTAGCTGCTTCACAAGCTGCTACATACTCTGCCTCAATGGTGGAATTCACAATACCATATTGTATTACACTCCTCCATACTATGGCTCCACCAACTACGGTGAATACTGATTGAGATGTTGATTTATCATAATCTACATCCATCTGAAAATAAGAATCTATATGTCCTCTAAGGATTACATCCTCTCCGGAATATACAAGCATATCGTCTCTCGTTCTCTTAAGATAGTTGAGAATATGCTATACAGTTACCCATTGATCTAATCCTAGGTTAGACTGAAAACTACTGACTACTCTCACTGCATAACAGATGTCCAGTCTTGTGCATCGCATACATGAGACTTCCAACAGTAGAGGCATGTGGGATATGTCTCATCATCTCAACTGCTTGAGGTGTCTTAGAAAACTATTTCTTCGACAAGTGAATTCCATGTCGAATAGGTAAAATACCTTTTTTGAAATTCAGAACCCAAAATCGTACAACAATCTTGTCAATATAAGATGCTTGAGACATAACTAATAATCATCTCTAGTGATCCCGAATAATTTGGATCCCAAGTACACAACTCATCTTTTCCAAATCTTACATTTGGAATTAGTTATCTAGTAATGATTTTAAATCCGATAATACTTTTACATCATTCTCAATGAGTAAAGTATCATCGACGTATAATATGAGAAAAACCACCTTACCGCAAATGACACACTTATATATACAAGGCTCATCGGTGTTCTACTCAAAATCATAAGACTTGATCATCACATTAAATCTTATTTTCCAGGATCAAGATGCTTGCTTCAGTCCATAAATAAACCTTTACAGCTTGCAAACCTTTTGTTCTTGACCTTAGACAATGAATCTCTCTAGTTATACCATATAGATGCTCTCATCAAGACTAGCATTCAAGAATGTTATCTTGGCGCCCATCTATCATTTCTTATATTCACAATATATGACAATGGATAGAAGAGTGTGAATATATTTAAGCATGACTACTGGCGAGAAAATCTCCTCATAGTGGACTTCCTCTTACTAGGAATAACCTTTGGCCAACGACCTAGATTTGAAGGTCTGTACCTCTCATTTACTCATCTCTTCTTCTTGTAGATCTACTTCCAACCTATAGGTTTTACCCCATCAAGTTAACCTACAAGATCCCAGACCGAGTTAAAGTATATAGACTTCATCTCGAGATTCATGGTTTTGAGCCATTCCTTTTTATCAATATCATCCATTGCACTATAATAGCTTAATAGATCATCTACATCATTACTGTAGGTGACAACTCTTGCCTCTTTAAACTTTAGAAAGCAATCGGGTTTTCGCACAACCCTCCCACTACGTCTAGGTGGTAGACTCTCATGATATTACTACATCTGACACTCATATGTCAAATGTGATACGTTATTATAATTGTCAACAACTGTTGTTGATCATACATTGGTCTAACCAGAAAGTAACTCCTCGAGTACTAATTTACTGCGAGGTATGAATTCTCTCATATAGTCTTCCTCAAGAAATACAAACACTTTGATATCTTCTTAGACGAATCCACCCATAGTCTCTTTAGGATAGCCTACAAATAGACACATCTTAACACGGTTCCAACTTTATAGTCTTGTTCTTCAGCATATGCGCTGGACGCCTCCATTTGCGTAAATATTGAAAACTAGCTTTGCGACCGCTCCACAACTCTAAAGGTATCTTGGGAATAGACATAGATGGAACTACATTAAAGTTATACATTGTTGTCTGTGATGTATACCCTCAAAAGGAACTAGGTAATGATCTATCAATAAACTTGATCTCATAATGTCTAGTAGGGTTTGATTTCTTCTTTTATGCAACACCATTCTACTAAGGTGTTTCAGGTGCTATGAGTTGGGATACCATCCCCATGCTCAACTAAGAACTCATTGAATTCATTGTCGAGGTATTCTCCTCCACGAGCTGATCATTGAAATTTGATGGCTTTATCTAATCAGTTCTCAACCTTAGTATGCCAATCTTTGTACTTTTCTAAGGTACCTGATTTATGCAGCATTAGGTAAACATGCACATATCTAGAATAATCGTCAATAAATATGAAGAAATATTCATAACCACTTAGTGATTAATTGGCTCTTAGCCATTTTCCAATAAAATGTCTATTGGTCATATTACCTTCTAGATTAGACTCATAGATTGGTAAGTTGCGGTTCTTTAACTGACTTAAAGATCCACTTTCTACTAATTTGTTTATCCTGTCAAGGTTAATAGGGCCAAGTCTGAGATGCCACATGTATATGTTATTGTGAGAGATCTTTTGCCGTTTAAATTTTAGGTTTTCAACCTTAAACATCTCAATGTTGAGTAGTGAGTTATATATTAACAGTCTTAACACATACAAGTTATCTCATATTTTTCTTTGCATATCAGTAATCCATTTCGAAATAATAACTATTATTATTAAATAAAATGAAAACCATCATGCAATAGTTTTGAAATAGAAATCAAATTTCCGCGACAAAACAGAAATAAACAACACTTTATTTAAATTCAAATAACTTTTATTTGAAAATTGAAAACTGATAACTCACACTGCTTCTACTATAACAGCATCCCATGTCTTGACTCTCATGGTAAAATTACCTTCATCAAGGTTTTTCTATGTACTAAGTAGTTATACATTTTGTCTTTCTAGTGTTACTTTCTATTCTTTGTAGTTTTGAAAGACTTGGCAACACTTGCCTCTCCACTAGGCTTACAAAGATCCATCAGCATGGACTCCAAAGATGTGAGTTTATTTAGCAGTTATGTTAGTGTGAAAATCAACTTATTCATAACAAAGTTGCTCTCAAACTGTAAGAAACTCTTCGAAAGAGATCTCATTATCATGGTCATCTGACTATGGGCGGCCGCATGGAAGTAGGTCATCATCCTAAGAAGTTCTTTTGGATGGATGTCCAATCATTCATCATAGATGTTATAGCCATTGGTTCATGCTTAGGAGCAAGAACATCAGACATCCCTGCTAGCAAGTAGCAGTGGGTCTTCTCATTGGTTGTACTCACCTTTGGTGAGTGTCATATACAGCTTGGCTCTGGAGGGCACTCCTCCTTCAAGACAAATTTAAGGTCTTCAAAAGACCAAGACAGCTTTCATGTTAATTTTTTGTTAACGTAATTATTTCTCGTATATTTGTCTTTAGCAAGTATGGAAATATCGGAAAATTGGCTAATACATTTTTAAATTAACATGCATTAAAATTTCATTCATCTAATATTAAAATCATCACAAATAATTTTGGCATAAAATTAAACATGATGCATGGACCATGTAAAATGAATCCGAAACCTAAAAATAATTACTATGCCACAAAATTCTATCATCTCACAAATAAGTGTCGTTGTAGGATAGGTCAAGTATTTGCATGATAGATCGAGACAATCTCAATTGATTAATATAGACAGTAATAACTCTTATTCCTATATTAACCAACCACCATCTGATTTGGTCAAGGAATTTCGATTAACATTTAATCATTCCTTTGTGAGCGTAACTCGTTGTTTCGGAACCCTTGGACTTAACTAGTGAAGTGTCACAGTAGGGTATGTCAGTTCACCAGATGCATCTAGAGTTCCTATCATCTCGGAATCCAAAATTGATATTGACCCAAAATGGGCACCATTAGTAGGGGGACGAAAACAAAGTCATCTCGAGGCGCATTTTGAATCTCACGTTTTCGGATTAACAACGGAGATCACGGGATATATTGTCATCTATCTCTCACTCACTCACTATTTTATAGTTTAAGGTTTCTATTACACTAGTATTTAATTTGTTTAGATTATGTGCGGCTAAAAACATAACCTAATTAATACTAGTTGATGATTAGTGATATCTCTAAATTTTAACACTTAAAATTTTTGTTCACTAATACTTATTAGTCCAAATTAATATATAACTTAATTAAACTAATTTAATTAAGTGATCTCTAGTGACCTATTTCAATTTTAACTCTTAAAATTTTAGTTCACGATTTTAAGTTTAAAATAAAATTCGGATTTAGATAATTATTTAATTAAACTATTTAATTAGATATAGGTGACTTATGTTTTTTTTATTTGTTATGTGGACTTGTATCCCGAGTGCAGACTATACTACCGTCCATTCATGTGCTAATCATCTCCACACGTCGTCGTCGAACTCATCATGTCTTTGCTAACCATAACTTCCCACAACCATGATCCAAATTTACCAAACATTACTCAATTACTACCTTAGTGTCCTGATTGGCAATGTGCTCCATAAGTTACATAGAAAAATTAAATACAACATTTATAATTAATTCCTAAAATGGCCTTATGGCCTTACATTACAAAAACACTAATAAAACCAAAAATACGGAAACATTTACGACCATTCCTTTTAAAATAAATAAATATCATCACATGAATAATTTTATCTAATAAAATATATTTATTTAATTTGATGCTCACTCTTATGACATAAAATTTTTATTTCTCATGCATCTCATACATAAAAATAAACACATTATTTATCGCATAATTAAAATTAAAAAAGAAGAGTTATAATACTTTTCAACCTCGCTCTTGATGTCAATTACAAGAAACACTTTCCCTCGTGCAGCGGAAGCGGCTGAGGGCATCGGAATCGACCTTGAAATTTTTTTTCTACTCTCCACATTTTAATCCTGAATTTTTCTACCAAAAATTCAAATCCGAACAGCCCCACTCTAGCAGCCAAAATCTGGACAAATTTACACGAAACTGAACAGCCCTTTATGAACCAAAATTTGCAACACAAAACCGCAGCAAAAACATTTGCTTCCAAAAACGAGAGCCACATTTGTACTTGGCAAAGTGACTCATCGACTTCCTTAGGGCATGGATGGTATGTTTTAATATGCGCCAGTACCATGATAATTATAATGCTCATGAATATAAAAAAAAGTGTGAGTGAGATAATGTAATTGATATTGATCAATTCACGCACTGCCATAAATTGAGATTGATCAAAATCAATTGTGTAAGTGATGATAAATCTATTACTTTCTGTTAGGAAACATAATCCCTAATATATTTACATGTTTGTCCTCTTAGGATCTAACCATACATGTATTACTAGTCCTTGATTTATTTACATGCTAATTGAAATAAATCTATACTAACCACAACACAATTGCATACCTTAAACTTGTAGAGACCTCTTAATCAAACTTAATTGATTGCTTAACTCAATAAGCAAATGGTCTTATTTATAGGAGGAAATCAAGTCACCATTCATTGATTACTATTAATCAAATAATTAGGATGCATAATGACCTTTTCTAATCCTTCCAAAAATGTTACCATCATGGGTGTACCATTTGTTCCCCATTTAACATTTTACTAATTGTTGTTACTTAACAACTCTTGTTGTTACTTAATTATTTGATTAGCAACTCTTGTTGTTTACTTAGTAATGAAATCATTACTAATGTTGTTATTTAACAACACCACATAATTAGCTTAATAATTTCCAAGATGAAATTATTACTAATTGTTGTTATTTAACAACACCAAATAATTAACTTAATAATTCCCAAATGAAATTATTACTAATTGTTGTTATTTAACAACATCAAATAATTAACAACAATTAATTTCCAACATCTCCCACTCACACATGATGTGATCAACAATTTTTATTATCTCTACAAGAATAATTCATACTTTGCAATTGTGCCGTGCGACCAGCATACTTCGAGAGCTCACTTGCTATACATCTGTTAGGAATATATAGCCGCTCGAAAAATGGATAGAACCATAGTGGATTATGTATGCAGTATCCTCGATCATTTATCACATTAAATCTCTCTCGATCTCTTTTCGAATGTAATATTTATTTTGTATTCACAATCATGTTTGATCACATAGAATAACATAATTGGTCGACCAGTGAATACAAGCTAATGTGATATTACTCATATAATGATCTTTCTCATTTCTCTCGAATCTCTCAACTTTGATTCAATTCGCTTTTCCAGAGATGTTCTTTCAGATCGAATCTCTCATGATCTTTCAGCAACACTCCAAGATAGCGATCATCAAATCTAAGTTTTAAGAAGCAGACAAGAGTCTAAAGGGTACAATGTGAGATTGAAATAATCTCAAGGGTCTCACACAATATCAAGACTGAGATTCTACTTGTATTACCCTCAATAGTCACAAATGTACACATGGTATGAAAACATGTGCTACGGTATTCTCTCCTTTCCCATGGAGCGCATGTCTCATAAAATACCGTACAGATTATAGTTCAGACAAACACAATGTCTAACTCATAACTGACATTAAGACAAGTAAGGTGAAACGAACTTATTCACCTTAGGTCATATCATAGAGAAAGTGACCCTATAACGACATTACTTAATTTTCAAGCTTGAGCTCTCCAAATTATCACTCAGATAATTAGCTTAAAAATTTGTCTCATCTCCCATTAACACAAAGTAATGGAGGCGATTGCCCGTGTGAGAGGGCCAATCATTCACTTGTCCGACATACTTCTCATACTAACAAATAGTATATTTGTTTAAAATATGTATCAACATAATAACATGTAAGCATTGAACACAAATATCAATGAGTATTAACATTAGTAAACATTATTTGGGAAAAATACATATCATAATATGTAAGCACATTAACATCTACGCAATCCCTGAGTTTTTACATGTCTAACAAAGACATCTCTAGGAACAGGCTTGGTCAATGGATCTGCTACCATTTCTTGCGTAGAAATGTACTTCATGTTTACCTCTTCTCGTGCAACTATGTCTTTCACAAAGTTATATTTGGTATCTATATGTTTCGTTTTACAATGGAATTTTGGGTCTTTTGTGTAGGCTATCGCTGCTTCACTATCACAGTTAACTAATACTGGACCAGAAGCTTCATTTGACATACCCAAATGATCCAAGAACCTTTTCAACCACACAGCCTCTTGTACTGCTGATGAAAAGGCCACAAATTCAGCCTCCATTGTGGATAAGGCTATACAAGATTGTTTCTTACTGCTCCATGAAATGGCACCATTGTTTAGCAAGAAAACAAATCCGGAGGTAGATTTTCTTTCATCTAAATCTCCTCCCCAGTCAGCATCAGTATAGCCTCTCAATTGCAGATCATTTCCTTGATAACACAATGAGTAATCAACTGTCCCTCTCAGATACCTAAATATTCTTTTAACTGCTTTCCAATGTGCTAGTCCTGGATTGGATTGGTATCTACTTACCATTCCAACAGCGAAACAGATATCAGGTCTTGTACACAACATTGCGTACATTAAACTTCCAACTGCATTTGCATAAGGAACTTTCTTCATTTGTTCCTTTTCCTGTGGAGTTTCAGGACACAATCTACGACTTAAAGCTTCAGTTTTCGTGATAGGAGTATCAATGGGTTTGCAAGCCTGCATTTGGAAGCGTTCAAGAATTTTCTTTATATATGACTCCTGTGAAAGAGATAATAAATTCTTTGAACGATTTCTTGAGATCTTAACCCCAAGAATATATGCAGCTTCACCCATATCTTTCATCTCGAAGTTAGATGACAACCATTCTTTAATGTGTTTTACAAACTCCTTATCATTTCCGGCTATAAGTATATCATCCACGTACAAAGATAAGATAATGAACTTATCTTTATCTCTCTTGGTGTACACACAATGATCCTCATCTATCATTGTGAAATCATTCGAAATGATTGTATTGTGGAATCGTATATACCATTGTCTAGACGATTGCTTGAGACCATATATAGACTTTAAAAGTCTACATACTTTCTCCTTTTCATTTTCTTTTATGAAACCTACTGGTTGTTCCATGTAGATTTCTTCATCAAGTTCTCCATTGAGAAAAGCAGTCTTTACATCCATTTGATGTAATTCTAGATCCATACTTGCTACTATAGCCAGAATCAAGCGAATTGAGGTAAACCTTACAACAGGTGAAAAAGTCTCTTCGTAGTCAATTCATTCCTGTTGCGTATACCCTTTTGCCACAAGTCGTGCTTTATATCTTTCGATATTGCCATCGGCATTACGCTTTATTTTAAGAACCCATTTGTTCTTAACAGCTTTACGTCCTTTGGGTAGATCAACCAATTCCCAAACTTGGTTGGACCTCATTGACTCCATCTCTTCTTCCATTGCTTTCATCCATTTTTCCTTAGCAGGACACTGAAGAGCCTCTCTTATGTTTCTAGGTTCTTCATCATCTTGAGGTAGAATCATAAAGGTTTCTCCTTCGATATCGAAACGACGTCGAGGAATGCCTATACGATTACTACGTCGCAATTGGGATTCTAGTGGTGGAACTGATTCCTCACTTTCGATATTATTCCCATTTGGATCGTGCACATTGCTCCCACTAGGATTATGTACATCACTCCCACTCGGATCACGTAAATGAGACTCGTGTGAAACTAATTCATCATTTTGAGATTCATGTGAAACAGATTCATCATGTTTTCTCAAATTTCTCTCATCACTCCCACTTGAATTAGGTAACCCGAGTGTTCACCAATCATGTGATCCATGTGATCTTGAGTTTCATATAGAGATAAATCTTGACCTATCTCTCCCTGCTTAGGAAAATCATTTTCTAAAAATGTGATATCTCGTGATTCAAATTCTGTCACGCCTCCACTTTCATGTTCACCTATGCAAACATAACCTTTTGATTGTTCAGAATATCTTATGAAGATACTCTTTTTTCCTCTTGGGCCTAACTTTCCATGTTCGTGAGAACGCACATGAACATAAGCCGCACAACCCCAAGGTTTTAGAAAGTGAATATCTGGTTTACGACATGTCCATAACTCATATGGTGTGGTGGACACAGATTTAGATGGCACTCGGTTAAGTACATATGTGGCAGTTAATAATGCATCACCCCAATAGGTTATAGGCAAATTTGCTTGTGCCATCATAGACCTAACCATCTCAAGAAGAGTTCTATTTCTTCTTTCCGCAACACCATTTTGTTGAGGAGTAGCAGGAGTAGTCAACTGACGACTAATTCCTTTTTCATCACATAATTCTCTGAACTGATCAGATAAGTACTCACGACCACGGTCAGTGCGTAGTGCTTTAATTTTCTTGTCCAATTGATTTTCTGTCAAATTCATAAATTTCTTGAAACATTCTAATGCTTCGGATTTATGAGCAATCAAATAGACATAACCAAAGCGAGTAAAATCATCTATAAATGTGATGAAATAAGATGCTCCATGCCTTGCCCTGACATTCATTGGACCACAGATATCTGAATGAATTAATTGTAATGGAAATTCTGCTCTAGTCCCTTTTCCAAATGGTTTTCTCGCAGTTTTCCCTGCCAAACAATATTCACAGGTTGACAATTCTACCTTCTCAATATTTCCCAAAACCTTCTTTGGCTAATATGTTCATTCTTTGCTGGCCAATGTGGCCAAGTCTAGCATGCCACACAATTACATCACTATCATCACTGACAGATGAAGTAACAAACGAAAAACCGGAATTGTGATTAAAACATTCAACATTTAATACAATAAAACCATCCAGAAAATAACCAGAACCATAGTGTATTGTACCTAAGTACAAATCAACACCAAATTTATGGAAGTTCAAATTGAAACCTAAATTAACCAAAACCAACACAGAAACTAAATTTCGACGAATTTGTGGAGCAAACAATACATCATGTAGTAGTAAAGTTTTTCCACCATGCATGACTAACTTGCATGTTCCTATGCCTTTGACTTCAACCCGTGAGTTGTTGCCAACATATATCCACTTCACCCCAGGTGAAATTCGTCGAAATTCCACGAAGGCATCTCTATCCTTCGCTACATGGTCTGTGGCTCCTGAGTCTACAGTCCACAAAGGATTAGATTCAGTTAGAAAGATTGAACTTGAAACACATATTTCATTTAAATATGCACGAAAGGTATTCACCTTTTTAGGCTCAGTGCAGTCACGAGCAAAATGACCTTTCTTACCACAGTTAAAACATTTAACCTTTGCCATGTTTTTCTTTTTGGTAGGACGTTTTCCTTTACCCATGTTTTGGTTTTCTGTTTCTTTTCTGGCTTAGAAGAATTTTGTTCTTTTCCGAACTGGAACCCACCACCATGAAATTTTCTTTTCTTTTTGAAACCCCCTGGTTTGCTAGTTTCTGTCATATACACTTCAGCATTTGACTTAGCAGCCGCCGCAAGGCGGTCGCTTTCTAATTCAAGGTGACGTTTGGCATCATCAAAGGTTTTGATGCTCTCATTGTGGGTCAAATGCATTTTCATATGCTCCCAGCTATTTGGAAGAGAACGAATGACCGCTTGGACTTTCTGTTCATCTGTAAGAACATGTCCAGCATCTGCCAGTTCAGTAATCATGTTTGACATTTGCCTCAAGTGTTTTGACATAGTGAACTCAGACGTTTCTTGTATGTGTCAAACTTGATTGTCAGTGACCTGAGTTTGGTTATTGAGGTACTACCAAACTTTTCAGCTAGTGTGGACCACATGTCCTTAGCTATGTCATATTTCCTGAACTCTTTCATTAGGTCATTATCCATACTGCTCAGCAACGTAATGCGGGCAATGGAATTCTTTTTCTTCCAGGCCTCATAAGCCTCTCGGTCTCGCCTGTGTTGGGCCGTAGTGCCCTGTTCAGGTTCATCCATGCTCATTTTCAAAGTTTCAAGAACCTCTTGTTCTTCTAGCACATATTGGATTTTCATGCTCCAAATTTCATAATTATCGCCATTCAGTTTCTCACCCTTGTTGAGTTCAGCAATAATGTTCTTTGTTGCGGAAGCCATATTAAAAACACAAAGTTTCTACAGACATTCATGCACAATTGTTAATACTTTTATTTATTTTATCATGAAACGAATTATGTTTAATAAAATTCTTCAATGGGGTTGGAGTCAAAAGGCCACTATGTGTCCAATCATCATCCAATTACCCAATGTAAAAATATTATCAACATAATCAATCATGTAAAATCATTTTCTAAAAAATTACATAAATTCTTAGAACATCTTAATCATGCGACCATTGTACATGACAATCATTGATTTAATTACATAAATTCAAAATCAACATGAAACATTCAACATATAAATACAATAATTACATGCCATGAAGTAACAGATAAGTACACACATAAATATTAACATAGTTTTATCATAGAAACTAATATCTAACACTTAAAACTTTTTCGGTTCTAGTGTTCCAACGAATAAAAGTCTTTGGATAAGAATCCTCAAATTCTTTCGGTAACTGGTAATTGATCTTGGACAACCATGGGAAACCTATAGCAAATTTCGGATCATTGCACAACGTTTCCGAGACATCAAAGGAAAACAGTATGATTTGCCTTATATTGGAGATACTCAATCGCTAACCTCTCAATGGCTATGTTATACTGAACACGTAGTTCTTCTGTATGAATTACTAATTTCCAAATATAGTAAGCCTTTCTTGCCATATATCCGGGAGAGTATTTCGTAGGAATCTGAGTCTGTTCGGTTGTCCTATCCAATTACCCTCCCATATCGATTCTTGTAACATGTTATTGAAGGTGATTATATGCGAGATCATATCATCATCTTCTTTCATCCGATATTTATCCAAATCCAGTAACATGTCTTTCAATCTTTCACTGTGGGCGCGTGTCATAACTCTTTTTGCAGTTCTTTGTCTGATCGGCATGATTTTTCTGCAACAAATACAAGAAAAATCAATGTAATGAAACACAAAGTTACATTAACTAAAATAAACATCACAAAGATATTCATTTACATAAACACAAAGTTTATATGATAAAATGAATTTATCATGGCCGATTAATATGCAAAAAGACTAGACATTTAATCATGACGGATCAGAATTACCGAAGCAAACCGATACAGATATGACCCACACGGGTCAACACGGTAGTCCACGCGCCATACACGCGCCCCAGGAGTGGCTCACGCGCCTCCACGCGCCCCCACGCGCCGGCCACGGGCTCCCACTCGCCCTCACGCGCCGGCCAGCCTCGGCCAAGTTACACGCGCAGACGACATGTCGTCCGCGTGTTCCGTGACTGTATGACATGTCGGTTTGAAATTATAAATGTAACCGACTTGTCGGTTGGGTGACACATGGACGACATGTCGTCCCTTTGAGCTCTTAACGTACGACTTGTCGTACAACAATCGGACGACTTGTCGTCTGATTTTATAAATACCGGATGACATGTAGTACGGCTCTTCTGGGAGTGTTTTTCTGGGTAAAAACAGATTTAACTAGCCAACTTCTAGGGTCCATATATTTCTCAATTTTAATCCAAATTAAGCAAATGATATACCAAAATGAAGATCTCATGACTTAGTTTTCAAAACATATTTGAACATGCGATTATCAATTTTCTACAGAGAGTTATTACTTCCCAAAGTTGGAAGAAAATCATTTTTGTAAAAACAAAAACAGAAGCATTTTCTTAATTAATCATACATGTTCATGCAATTTTTGTTTAATCCAACTAGAATACATGTAATTAAGCTACTGATACCAATGTTAGGAAACATAATCCCTAATATATTTACATGTTTGTCCTCTTAGGATCTAACCATACATGTATTACTAGTCCTTGATTTATTTACATGCTAATTGAAATAAATCTATACTAACCACAACACAATTGCATACCTTAAACTTGTAGAGACCTCTTAATCAAACTTAATTGATTGCTTAACTCAATAAGCAAATGGTCTTATTTATAGGAGGAAATCAAGTCACCATTCATTGATTACTATTAATCAAATAATTAGGATGCATAATGACCTTTTCTAATCCTTCCAAAAATGTTACCATCATGGGTGTACCATTTGTTCCCCATTTAACATTTTACTAATTGTTGTTACTTAACAACTCTTGTTGTTACTTAATTATTTGATTAGCAACTCTTGTTGTTTACTTAGTAATGAAATCATTACTAATTGTTGTTATTTAACAACACCACATAATTAGCTTAATAATTTCCAAGATGAAATTATTACTAATTGTTGTTATTTAACAACACCAAATAATTAACTTAATAATTCCCAAATGAAATTATTACTAATTGTTGTTATTTAACAACATCAAATAATTAACAACAATTAATTTCCAACACTTTCAAATAGTGGCCTGATGGTCAACATCTACATGCGGTCCACTTGTGACGTTACGGCTTCAAAAGGCATACATGCATTTTCATGATTTGCTTCTGGATTTAATCCAATAGCTTTGTGAATGCGTGTTGTTTCTTATCTCACGTCCTGTTTGAAACAAGCAACAATGGTGCTTCCATCCAGATTATTACCGTGAGTTTGTGCATATGATGGAACCAATATATTTTCCGTGTTATGATTCACTACTAGAAACCTGTTGGGCTTTGGGCAAAATACTCGGGTTACGCAGCAGAATATGAGAAAATTAATTTTTCACATTTCTTTAATTTTTCTTGGGTAATTAAATTAATATTATTTATTTTAATCACTCAATACTCAAAAACATAAATTGTAACCCAGAAATCATAATTTCAGTATTACAATACAACCCCAAAACTTTCAATTTTAATCATTTTAGTCCTAAGTTGTTCAAAACAAGCTTATGTGATTTTCAATCACAACCAAAATGATTTGTACATCAAATATACATTAAAAACAGAATTCTGAAAATTTTTCCAGATTTTTTAGTAATTACGGAAATGCCCCAAAACTTTGCATTTTGATCATTTTAGTCCTAATTTGTCAAATACATAATTAGATGTTTCCAAATCTCCACCAAAATTATTTATACATGTATTATACATGAAAACACAAATTGCAATTCAAGAAAATAATTTTCCCTAAATTGCCGAGAGGTCCCTCAAGTTTCCAAGAATTACACTTTAGTCCAAATTGGTTCAAAAGCCATACATGCATTTTCATGATTTGCTTCTGGATTTAATCCAATAGATTTGTGAATGCGTGTTGTTGCTTATCTCACGTCCTGTTTGAAACAAGCAACAATAGTGCTTCCATCCAGATTGTTACCGTGAGTTTGTGTATATGATGGAACCAATCGATCTTCCGTGTTATGACTCACCATCAGAAATCCGTGAGAGTGGATTCGGATCAACACACTTGTTGAAAATTTTCTTAAGAAAAATTTCCCTTTTGTTTTCTCATTTTTCTAATTTTTCAACTGAGAATGAGAAAGTGGCTAGGGTTAGAATATTAAGAGAAAATATTCTAATTTATATCTAGGGTCTAGGTGTAATATCCCCCTCTCGGAGATGTTACCGGTAGGCGATAAGCTGACCTATCCCCTTGAGCATCTGACTTTCTAACTATGATCATCACTACTAATCCCATCTCAAATACAAACCCAAGCATATGGGCCATTCCCCAACTCAACAACGTAAAATGTATTTCAAATACTCATAATTGTGTACTCAATAATATTTCACTAGTTGACACTTTTAGCATATTACAATTACTTATACAATACTAATGTTTGACATGCAACTTTACTTTGACACTAACTGTGCTGAACCTCTGTACTTGACCTGGTAGACCCAAACATTCTAGGGACTGCAATAAGTATCCATCCTCTTGTGCTCGTCCTCAGAGTATGCCTGTAAAATAGAAAACATTGGAGAGTAGGGGGTTAGATCGTTTGAATGACCTAGTGAGTAGACAATTTAAAACAGGAAAATAAATATTTTGTGAAATATTTATTTTCTGAAACCGAAATCATCACAAGAAGGCTAAACTTTTCTGAAAGCTCTTTATCTGAAAACAATTCTCTTTCTGCAAAATTTTTCTAAAAACTTCTTTTTTTCTGTAAAGCTTTGAGATTTCTGATAAAACTATTTCTTTTGATACTCTTTCATAAAACTATCATTTCTGAAAATCTCATCTGAAGTCCACTGACATATGGGGGCGTTACATATCGTCGTCCCCCCATACGCTTAACTAGTGTCTTGGGGCGTTACGTATCGCCGTCCCCCAAGTCACTGAACTAGAGACATTAGCGCTAATAAATGCTGTCATCCTTGCCCTGAAACTACGATCTAGGGGCGTTACGTATCACCGTCTCCCTAGTCTTGAACTACATGTGTACATGTTACTGGATCTGTCAATTCCAAGTTACATCTGAGGTAGGTTTTTCTCCCATGCCTCCGAAAAATCATTAAAAACCATAATTCCAATATCTGTCGATTCCAAGATCAAATAAAAATCATATGTATTGAAATCAATAGCAATTCTTCAAAACACTTTTAAAAACATTCTCACTCATAATATAACTGGAAATAAACTATGCTAATGCCCTGATGCACTTAAAAGTATATCTCAATTTAAAACAAATAAGTAACTATCAACTTGAAAAGAAAATATCCACTCACTGATTGGAATCTGGTTGGCACTACTTCACTTCGTTGAAGAGAATTGCAGTTCCTGTCGATAATTTATAATAAATAACTTAATTAGAATATGAGTTGTGAAATATGCTTCGGAACTAGACTAAGCTTCTCAATTCAACTAAACTATTATCATTACATGACGTATTATGCTTGTGACATGACATAATGAGTGTATATATGCTGATACGAAACTCTTAGGGAGCCCTCTAACATCCTAGGATGAAATTGAAATGACTAAAATTTTATCTTGAGAAAATGGTTATGCATCACGACTCCAGGTGTTAAGCGTCGCGACGCTCACATGAACAGAGTTGAGGCAGAAAGCATCTCCATGTGCAGCGTCGTGATGCCAAATATTGAGCGTTGTGACTCATACAAGAACAAACCTAAGGTAGAGAGTATCTTTTTGTTACGCGTCGCGAAACTAGCCCATTGGCGTCATGAAGCTCGCCTGATTTCAGAGCCAAGCATCAACTCTTCAATGACAATGTCCAAAGCAATCCCCAACACCATCATCCAAACTTCCACTCAACTTGACATAAACTCATTTCATATCATCAACCCAAATATAAACCATTATCTAGTATCATCAAATCACAAAGTATAATCCCCCAACACATCCATACATAATTGTCCAAGGGCTTTAATTTTACAATCTTTGAGTTATCAACTCGAATAACATCTTCTAGTGCATGAACCACAACAATTTATCGTCAAAATAATAAAACAACTCCCCCACAACATGCTAAGAAATTTA
>SKCR01035812.1:0-62349 GCA_019454045.1 Zanthoxylum bungeanum
AGTTCATACGTTTTCCCATTTCTTTCATCGACTATGGGTCATGGCATGCTGTAGGCGTTTACCCATGTTATGTGGAATATCATAAATATGAAATATTAGCTACTCGATAATAAACCTACGATAGTTGCACAAATATAGTTCTTGTCTATTTTACAAATTCAAATATGTTTATTAAAGGTTAATAAATGATTATTTTGGCAATTAATATGAAAAATTAGATTTTCAATTAAAATAGGATTTCCAAATAAGATTAGAACATTTAGAATATTTCAGAAATATTAATTTGATTAATAAATTCGAAATATAAAATTAGATTTAATTGTTTAAATAAATATTTGATATTTATATTAAAAAAATTAAATTAAATATAATTCTAATTAATAGTTAATTAAAATTAACTAAAATTAAAATTAATTAATAGGTAATTAATTAAAGGGCAAAAATAATATTTAATATATTGGAATTTAATTTAGTGGGCTAGCACCCTAATTAATTAGAGTCATAATATAATGATGATAATTCTGGAATAAAAGTATATTGGAGTGATGATGACTCCGGAAAGAAAGTCCACCAAAGTGATCATCACTTCAAAATGAAAGTTTACCGGAGTGCACTTTCATTCTAAAGTGAAAGCGCACTGGAGTGATGATCACTCAGAAATGAATTCCACTGGAGTGATCATCACTTCAGAATTGAAAGTTCACTAGAATGCACTTTTATTCCAAAATGAATGACATCACTTCGGAAAGAAAGTACACTCCAGTGGACTTCCATTCTGGAGTGATCACCACTCTAGTGTACTTTTATTCCGGAGTGATCATCACTGTGATGAAATTTCATTCCGGAGTGATCATCACTCTAGTGCATTTTCATTCTGAAATGAAATTGCACTGGAGTGATGGTCACTATGGAATGAATGCCCACAAAGTGATGATTACTCCAGAATGACCGTCCATTGAGTGATGATTACTCCGGAATGAAAGTTCACTGGAGTGATGTTCTCTTCGGAATGATAGTCTAGCAAAGTGGTGATCACTCTGTAATGGAAGTACACCATAGTGGTAATCACTCTGGAATGGAAGTAAAGTACACTGGAGTGCACTTTCATTCTGGAGTGGAAGTCCAACGGAATGATAATCACTCTGAAATGAAAGTACACACTGGTGCACTTTCATTACGGAGTGATATTGCACTTTCATTGCGGAGCGAAAGTATATCGGAGAGACTGACATCACTCCGGAATGAAAATATATCGGAGTAATTGACATCAATCCGGAATGAAAGTACATCGAAGTGACTGACATCACTTCGAAATAAATATACTCCGGAATGACGATCACTTTTAGAATTTTTGGGATGTAATAGTAAAATATAATACACTTATTTCAGTTTGTTTATAATTAATTAAAGTTTTAAATTATCTTCATGATTTCCAAAAAAAAAATATATATATATTTTTATTAAAATATTATCCAATTAATCTTTTTTTTGACTGAAATATAGCAGACACATACATTTACTAGTATAATAAAAAGATGATAATTTAATGGGTCCAGCCTTCATTAAAAATTAAAACAAAAGCAAAAACAAAAACAAACAAATACTTTGCGCTTCTCTTCAATCATGCATTAATGAACTAGAGAATTGAATTCGGGCACGTGTTAGGACATGTGGTTGTTTCCTTGGACCACCGTCATTTACAGAGATAATAGATAATTGAATTAGGTATTGAATCGAGGTTTGAATTAATTTTTTTAAGAATTAAAATTTATTATTTTTTTTTTTGGAAACGATGGAAACCCCGCCACCAAATCACCCATTCTGGGCCGCGGCGTAGGTAAAACCACCGGCTATCCCAGGCTATTGCAAGAAGGGCACCCCTGGATTCGAACCGAGAACCTCAAGGTGAGATCCTGCACCCTACACCACCAAACCACACCCCTTGGGGACATTAAAATTAATTATTATTATTAGATAATTTACATAAAACTGGATTTTAATCTGAAGTTATTATTAAAATATATGAAATAGAAAATAATGAAAAATATAAACAAAATTCATACGATTGCCCGTAGCTATACCATCAAAAGTGGGATTGTGGCTTTTCCACAAAGTAAATAAAGATTCTTTCCCACTTTCCATTTAGTCAATATATCAATATCAATATATTAATTAGAGATCAAGCCATAGCTTTTTATAAGCAACTCCATTTCTCTCAAGTCTCAAGTCAATGGCAGAAGAAAAAAGACAATCCAAATGGGAAGGTGTTGATGGTGTTTTCAGGCACTATGTTATTTAAGCAGCACGACAGGGGTAAAAAAGGTAATTCACTTCTCAGTCAAGATTATTGATGCCGACCCGACCACTAAAGAGTCAACAGTAAGGGGCCGGGAACTTTACGGTTAGTGACCGAGCACTTGAGTTCAAGATGACCGGGTAGTTATCAGGTCGACAGCAGCATTCTCAGTACAAAAAACTATTATGACCGACCACATGAAGACCGACCTCGTGAAAACCAAGTATAGGGCAAGACATGTTCGGGAAGATAAGTCATTCTATCCATACAAGATAATATAATAAGTTATCCTACTTTCATGGGGAAAACTAGTAAGTCAATGTCCTAGTATGATAAAGGAAGTAAATGTAGTTTTTGACTAGGAATCCTTATAGGAAAAGGGAACCATCTCCAACTGGGAATTCTTGTACAAATAGGAATCTGATTTCTTCACCATTATAAATAGGAGGGTAGAGTGAGTGGGGAAGAAAAGAGAGAACCAATATCATCATCAGAATCACCAAGCTCTGACTTGTAAAACACAAAGAACGGTCTGAGAAGCGCATTTGAATAAGAAAAGTATCATCTTATTTGTGCCCGTGGACGTAGGTCGGATTCAAATCCACCGAACCACGTTAAATCTCTTTGTTGATTGGTGTGTTTATCTGTTTTTCGCTAAATTTGCCTTGGTCCCCCATAACCAAACAAATTCACTATTGAAGGAGGATTTCCTCGGGAGTGATATTCCCATATTACCCTGAGACCAAAATCAGCCGTCAACAGTTGGCGCCGTCTGTGGGGAACTCAACAAAAAGCAGTTCGCGTAGTAAGACAATGGCAGAAGGCGGAAATCATCAATCTTCGGGGAGTCCAGCAACAGACTGGATGAAAAAGATGGAAGAAAGCATGAAATCCATGATGGATCGGTTGGAGAGAATGGAGGGAACGAACAACGAGAGACCAGACATCGGAACCAGTCGAAGAAAAAGTGAAGAGCAGAAGGAAAAAGGGTGATAGACACAAGTGAAGACGATAGACCCAGGATGAGGGGCCCCTATGGGATAAAATCCGTAGTTGTAGAAAAAGATTCTCAAACAAAGGACACGTGGGAAGAAGAAGAAGAAGGAAGACCATCACCGGATCCCTCCTATGACAGTCTCTACGACTTCAGAAAAGAGGACATGGAGCATAGCGAAAGTGTACGGGAAATTCCAAGGGATGAGGAACGCCGCACCCGGGGCAATAGACACATAGAGGGGCACAGGATACGACATGGCGGCGCAAGCAGCGAAATAAAATCTTGGTTAAAAAATGAAATGACCAAGTGTGGAGTAGGCCTCAGGACCGATGCAGGGGATGCCCGGGATAGTGAGGAGGAATCTCCCCTCGCGGAAAAAATAAGGTCGGCAAAATTCCCAAAGCGATTCAGCATGCCGACCATGGCACCTTACAAAGGCCACTATGACCCGAAATCACACATCGAAAGCTTTGTCTTGTTGATGGAAGTCCAGGGAGTAGTAGGAGATGCCATCTGCAAAGTGTTCCCCCTAACTTTAGGTGGTCCCGCCATCCTATGGTACAGAAGTCTGGCTCCGGGGAGCATCGGAGGCTTCGCACAACTTAAGAAGTCGTTCATTCGACACTTTAAAGGGGCCTGCGTTCCCAAAAAGACGATTGGAGAATTAAGACTTATGAAGCAAGGAGATGACGAGCCCCTGAAAAATTTTATTGAAAGATACCACAACATGGTACTGGAAGTCGGAGGATATGAGTCCCTAGAAGCCCTAGAAAGCTTAAAGGGAGCCCTAAAAGTCGGGAGGCTATGGACTCATCTGAGAATCCAGGACACGCCGGATTATGCCACCGCCCTAGAGGTAGCCCGGAAGTTTGTCTTGGTAGAAACCGAAGAAAAGATCTCCCGAAGGGGGACGGCCATTCGGGAAAGAACAGCAAGAACATAGGCTCCCCGACGACCGGACAGGGAGTTCAAAAGATTCAATCCAAAACCCAAAGAATTCAAACCGATACCTCGAAGAGAGCAGGAAGGAGGGGTCGCGACCCAGGTGAATCATGTAGTCTGAGAAGAAACATATATTCCCCTGAGCAAACCACCAGGGCGAATCATCATGGAAATACAGGAAAAATGCCTCTTGATAGAACCCGACCTCAGGAGATTCCCCTCTGATAAAAGGAACCAGAAGTCTTACTGCGTACATCATAATCTGAGGGGGCACACAACGGACGAATGCAAGGATCTGCGGGAACAGATAGAAGACCTAGCGAGGAATGAATATTTAAATAAATACATTGAACATGAAGTTATGACGACTAGGCAGATGACACATAACACTGACCAGAGATTCTAATCGGTCAGGGAAAAACTATAACAAAACTCGGGAGTCAGACGTACTAGAAACGGAAAAGGCCCCGGGATTACAAGGTGGTCGGTCGGTATCAAACAATGCCCACAAATGAGCCAAATATAAAGTTTTTTCTCGAAATATCCCGCAGAAGAACTGTAAGGAGGACAATATGTCCCCAAATATGAATAAAACATTTTTCATCCGCTTTCTTAAAACAAAGTTGAAAGCCATATACAAAAACGGGGGACATACTCGACGCCCACTACAAAAGACAGTTGGCACCAAGGCCGTTTCAACCATCGGCTCGAGGCTTGATTTTGCTCCGCCGAGGACACTTAGTTTTTCAGCTCGGGGTCGGGATACGTCCCACCGAGTCAGCCCTTCGGACTGGGGACGAAAAATTCCTCCAGGTCTGAGTGCCTTTCTCAGCTCGGGGTCGGGTTACGTCCCACCGAGTCAGCCCTTCGGACTGGGGACGTAACATTCCCCCAGGTCCAAGTGCCTTTTTCAGCTCGGGGTCGGGGTACATCCCACCGAGTCAGCCCTTCAGATTGGGGACGTAACATTCCCCCAAGTCCAAGTGCCTTTTTCAGCTCGGGGTCGGGGTACGTCCCACCGAGTCAGCCCTTCGAACTGGGGACGTAACATTCCCCCAGAACCAAGTATCTCTCTTGGCTCGGGGTCCTCAGGGACATACTCGATGCATAGGATCCGTGAGAAGCATAGCACGGGGAGGGATGATACCCCCGTGGCGATTGCTTACTCTAGTGTTACCGAACATAAGGAGGAATATGCCCTTAATGTGTCGAACACTCTTTGATCCTCACTTACCCGATGTAATGGATCCGTGGGAAAGCATAGCACGGGGGATGATGATGCCCCCGTGATGATTGCTAACTCCAGAGATGCTGGACCTGAGGAGGAATATACCCTTAGTATCCCGGACACTCTTTGATCCATTCATCATTTGGATCCAAGAGAGGCGCAGCACGGGGATGCGTTACGCCCCTGTAGCGTGTGCCTGCTCCAGCGTGGTAAGGAGGAGCCCTCGTGCAATACACAGACTCCACAGTGACCTGGCGTATAGAGGATGTGCCCTTACCATTTAAACGCTCAACTGATCCAAATCCTGGTTCGCCGGGACACTGACTTGAAAGATTCAGAATTGTGTTTTGGAGACCTCAGACAAGACGCTGTTTTGAGGCATCCGTGTTGTTGTTTATACTTGCGAAACGTTTTGTTTTGGGATAAGCGATAAGTCGCCCCCGCCTGTTAATTTTATTTTCCAGATATTTATTTTTGTTTTTCACTGGTCTGGTAAGGGGACGCCCGTGCCAGATTCGGTAGGGTTTCAAAAGGTTGATTCACTTCCCTTCTGAATAAGTCTCACTTGATTAATCGGCTCGGGGCTGGATTCTTTCCGCCGAGGCCACTTGATTAATCGGCTCGGGGTTGGATTCATTCCGCCGATGCCGCTTGGTTAATCGACTCAAGGCTGGATTCGTTCCGCTGAGGTCAGATGTTTTCTTTCCGGCTCGGGTCTGCTCTTGTATCGCCGAGATCGATGTTTGTTTCAGCTCGGGGTTGGGTATGTCCCACGGAGTCAGCCCTTCGGACTGGAGACGTAACATTCCTCCAGGTCCAAGTGCCTCTCTTCATTCGGGGTCAGGTTACGTCCCACCGAGTCAGCCCTTCGGATTGGGGACGTAACATTCCCCCAGGTCCAAGTGCCTTTCTCAGCTCGGGTTACGTCCCACCGAGTCTACCTCTTTGGACTGGGGACGTAACATTCCCCCAGGTCCAAGTGCATTTCTCAGCTCGGGGTCGGGGTACGTCCCACCGAGTCAGCCCTTCGGACTGGGGACGTAACATTCCCCCAGGTGCAAGTGCCTATCTTCATTCGGGGTCGGGTTACGTCCCACCGAATCAGCCCTTCAGACTGGAGACGTAACATTCCCCCAGGTTCAAGTGCCTCTCTTCATTCGGGGTCGAGTTGCGTCCCACCGAGTCAGTCCTTCGGACTGAGGACGTAACATTCCCCCATGTCCGAGCATCTCTCACAGCTCGAGACAGGATCACATGCCACAGAGCACATCATCGTTAGCTCAGAGGCAAAATTTTCTCCTCACAATCAAGATTGGATCAGTTAGGGGTCAGAACCTCTAAATCTCTGGTACAAATATTACAGAGGAGGAGTCATTCTTAGTTTGGACAACAAGAGGAACTTCATCTCCTGATGGAACGACCCAAGTAAGCAATTTGCTTTGAGGTGGAGAATCGTTCTGAATAGGATCAGCATCTCCAATAGCCGAGGATATGAAGATAGAAACAGAAGACTTCGTTGATGGCGAAGGCAATTTCTCTGTGATTTCTGGAGTGACCACCAGCAAAGCGATCAGCACACCATCTTTATATAGCTCCCGGCACCAACCTGCATACTCGTTGGAACCGAGAACTAGGGGACAAATGTTGATGATGTTTTCAGGCACTATGTTATTTAAGCAGCACGACAGGGGTAAAAAAGGTAATTCACTTCTCAGTCAAGATTATTGATGCCGACCCGACCACTAAAGAGTCAACAGTAAGGGGCCGGGAACTTTACGGTTAGTGACCGAGCACTTGAGTTCAAGATGACCGGGCAATTATCAGGTCGACAGCAGCATTCTCAGTACAAAAGACTATTATGACCGACCACATGAAGACCGACCTCGTGAAAACCAAGCATAGGGCAAGACATGTTCGGGAAGATAAGTCATTCTATCCATACAAGATAATATAATAAGTTATCATACTTTCATGGGGAAAACTAGTAAGTCAATGTCCTAGTATGATAAAGGAAGTAAATGTAGTTTTTGACTAGGAATCCTTATAGGAAAAGGGAACCATCTCCAACTGGGAATTCTTGTACAAATAGGAATCTGATTTCTTCACCATTATAAATAGGAGGGTAGAGTGAGTGGGGAAGAAAAGAGAGAACTAATATCATCATCAGAATCACCAAGCTCTGACTTGTAAAACACAAAGAACGGTCTGAGAAGCGCATTTGAATAAGAAAAGTATCATCTTGTTTGTGCCCGTGGACGTAGGTCGGATTCAAATCCACTGAACCACGTTAAATCTCTTTGTTGATTGGTGTGTTTATCTGTTTTTCGCTAAATTTGCCTTTGGTCCCCCATAACCAAACAAATTCACTATTGAAGGAGGATTTCCTCGGGAGTGATATTCCCATATTACCCTGAGACCAAAATCAGCCGTCAACGGAAGGCAAGACCACTAACGAGGTCAGAGGCATAACAGCAGAACAAGCTTGGACTTGCCTGGAGGATTTTTGCAACGCACATAACTGGCTTCCTAATATTGACAGGTGTTACCAAGTTGATGGAGTTCCAGGGCAGCCTGGCCTGGTTCGCTACTGCGCTTCCACACAGCCTTCATCTGAGGACTCAGATGAGGTGAAAGAGAAGCTGATTTTGATGGATTCAATCCAACGGTGTCTGAGCTACGAGGTCATTGAGAGCAACATGGGAATTAAGTCTTATGTGGCCACACTCAAAGTGTTTGCTATCAGTAATGATGATCAAATGGTTGGGTGCAGGATGGAGTAGTCATACATAGCTGACCCTTTTGAAGGGTCGAGATTTGAGGATGTTTTTGAACTAACATCGTCTCTAAAAACGAAAAAAAAAATTAAAAAAAAATTTAAGAATTTTCATAAAAGCAGCAAGATACAAGCCTTCGAAGGATGCTCTTTTTTTGCAGCTGAATAGCACAGAACATAGTTGTTATTAACAATTACAGGCAAATTACACATTTAACATGAAATTTCCCAACAATGATGTGCTGCTTCCCAAGCTGAAATCCATGGACTTCAAGAAAATAAAACCCCTCTTTAATATAAGATGAATAATGAATCGCCTTTTCATTTTTGAATACTGACAGCAACTAATCTCTTCTCCAGCCAGTTTATTATATCCTGCGCAACCTCATCGCTCTCTGGCTCAAAGAGAAGGTCATGCAACAAGCCCTCGTACAGCTTTATGTCTTTAAAAATAGAAGACAATATCTCGTGACCCGTTCGAGTCAGTGACTTTGTCTCCTGTTCCATGGAGAACAAATAATGGAACAGACACAGACTTAAAATTCCGCTTCAAGTATGAGGAAATACCCAATATCTCGTGACCCGTTCGGACCCCTTATGGGTCCTGTGTAGACCAATGGATCAGAATACTTTGCCAACAGTGCTGCAGGATCCCTAGAAACCGGAATGCCCCTTTTGTTAGAACCTTTAAACTGGTACTTGGGAACGACCAGAGAAAAAAGAGGGGCCATGGCCTGCATACAGTATCAACGGAAGAACTTTCAATTAGTGAGCACAGGAATAAATATTACAGAACTATTCAATTTAAACTGCTTAAAATATTTCATAACCTGGAATATGGGTTAAAAGACGAGAAAAAGAATTACTTACCCCAACAATAGGATGTGCTAAAAGACGAGAAAAAGAATTACTTACCCCAACAATAGGATGTGCTGGCTCAACACGCAAAGCTGATGTCGATAGCACAATTCCCTCCAGCATTGCTCTAACTTGTGGCTATGAAGCCGCCTACACAATGCAGCACCACATTAACACAGATTATATATATATATATATATATATATATATATATATATATATATATATATATATATAGGTCACTGAAATGGGACTAGTATGTAATTTGCTTAAGACTGAACCTCAAAACTACAGCCCCACCAGTAGAGTGACCAAACAAGAAGCATGGTACAGCAGGATTTTCTGATTTGATGTTTTCCAAGAAAGCCGCCTGATGAAAAATAACAAGGAAGGTAATATATCACTTTCATAGGTATACCATGCATAAGCAAACTGCAGGTAACATATGGTTAAAACATTAAATCATAATGGATTTTCAGAATCAAACCAGATACACCAAAGTCCCAAACCAGTCAACAGACAGTGTGGTAGATGTTGCGGGCATAACTCAATTTGAAGGTGCAGTTATGACAGCGGATGACCCAAAAAACAAATAGCAAAGGTAGTAGTCAAACTACATTATTCCTTATAGAAGTTCAAATGCTTTACTTTGGATCAGTAGATAGATTTACAAAAATATAAGGAGGTGGGAAGAAAATAAAGCATAACTTACTGTGTCTGCAACCACATGGTCAAGTGAAGGAACATATCCGTGCAATCCATCCCTCCCTCCATGACCTACATTTAAGAAGAATAACAAATTACAAGAATGCAATGTTGGACAATTATGACCCATAACGTCACTATTTGTACAGATCATGGTGTTGTTGTACAAATTAACTATGTGACAAGGAGATTGCACTCTTATCATTTGTGATTAGATCACCTAGATGTATAAATGATAGGAGGTCCCTATGATTTGTTCCTGGATTGAGAATGATATGAGACAATATCAATCCACGAAGGATAAATCATTAAATATCCCTAGTCAGAGTATTATCGAGATTGGACATAGATGAATACGTAAAAGACTAGTATTACACTTGTGCGCGTTGTGAGGGCACAACGGCATAGTTCTCATATATTTAGGTATATGATACTCATGCAAGTGTAATAGGAGGTTGTGCTTTACCGATGGTACGGGAAACAGCTTCGCTCTGGATAGACCCCCTCGAAATTCCATTGGTAGTATGGCTATGTGTCTATGGAAGTCCGAAATCAGGGTAGGTGTATTTGGTCTTAACTTGAGACTTGCACCGCTAATACTTGCGACAATCAATATACTTTGGTTGCGGTCGTCCAGGGCTTTAACCGATTTCTGTGTACGCCTATGCTGGGTATATTGAGAATCGTAGTGTGTTGGGAGTGATGTCAAGAGGGAAGTGTCACTCCAGTCATATGGAGATGATGATCGCGTAGGGATACAGAACTAGTTCTCTAAAAAGGTTGCAACCGTCGGGATAATATGACTTGGTCATGATTATCCGATAATAAAGAGACTAGTTGCTCGTCATCCGATATATGCTTCGTACGGGGCAGACACTGCACCAGCCCCAGGCCTTGCATGTGATCATCCAATATTGGATCGAAATACGCAATACTACGTATACTACGCCTGATATAGATCTTTTATTCCTGCAAGGGTATTTCTGGAGAATTGGGTAGGCATGGCGCTTTGCTAGAAGCCAACCTTGTCTTGTAAATGGTATAAACGTAGTACTTGGTACTTACGTGTTCAGATAGTCCGACGACCGAATTTACTGCCAACATATATGGGGATCTCATGGGTCGCTTCCCGAAGATTCATCGATGACGTATGACTCACACTTTTATTAATTTGGGATTAATTAGATGGGAGAAATTTAATCTGGGATTAATTACGGAGATATTTTATCTGGGATAAAATATCAAGTAAAGAGAGATAACGATTAATTTGGAATTAATCGATAAATTAATATATTCGATATATTAAACGAAATTGGATTTCGACGCGGAATTAAAATTAGATTTTAATTCGGGCGAACGAATTAATTTAGAATTAATTCGTTAGCGACGTGAATAGTGATTTCGCTAGGCATAATCATTTAATTACGACGCAACGGAAAATTGATTGATGTGACTTGATGTGAGTTGTTGGGAGCTTTTAAAGCTTGTCCTTTGTTGATTTTTTGAAAGCAATTTGTGTATATGTTTTTTGGAAAATCATTTACCATTTTAATTAACAAAATTACACAACTCTCTCTCTCACAAACTCATCTCTCTCTCACGTCCTTGGGGCCATATTTTCTTCTGGTTTTCGCGAAATACCGAGAGAAAGGGAAGCACAAGTGCTTGATTTTTGTGGCAAAAATCAAGAGAGCTAGCACTCTGAGAGACATGCGAATGTGATAGAGAAGTCCACCCATGAGCCGGGAATTATTTGACGAAGCTTGGAGCTTGGATTCTTGATGATCAAAGCCGAAAATGAGGAGCAAACAGCAGCCCACTGCCGAGCAAAACAATGAGCAGAATTCATTTTTGATGCCTCCCGCGTCGCTCAACTGATCGATGTGAGTATTTCGCAACTCCCTCATTGTATTCACTTATGTTTCATGCTTGTTTATTGATCATTGGGACCTTAGCAAACTCCAACAATGGTATCAGAGCAAGGAAAAACATGAAATTGATTTAGGGCTTAAAATTGGGTAAATTGTATTTGAGCATGTTTTAATGAAATTGGATGAATTAGTATGCTTAAATATGTTTTAATTGAAGATTGATTGGATCAATTTGTTGAAATTCTGTTTGGAACAAATTTGTCCAAAATTTTGGTGTTGGCCGAATGTGATGCCCTATTTGATGTCTTGGATTTTTTGATTTTAATCATTGAATGAGTTGGAATCATGTTGGGAATATTGATTTAGGATTTAATTGGATTGAATTCGGAATCGATTTGAAAAACCCTACTTTGGCCGAGACTTTGAGCATGATTTGGGTTTGATTTTTTGATAAAATGTGTTGGACATGTTTTTTTGTAATTGAGCATGATTAATTGTATAAATTAATGTTTTGGAAATATTGATTTGGGTGATTAATTGTGTTATACACTTAGTGTAATTAAATTGGGAAAATTGGATTTTTGGAATTTAATTATGTTGGGCCTTAAAATTGGATTTGGGCTTGTTGTGTTGTAATTGGGCTTATTGGGCTTGGTTGTACTAAGTTGGGTTTAGGCAAAATTGGTTAGATCCAATTGGGCCCAAAACCGCTTCCATAAAGCCCAAATGCGACTAATGGACCTTTAAAGTTTAATTGGGCCTAATGGGCCTAAATTGATTTATGGGCTTATGGGGTAACTCCTGGATTTGACTTTGGTTATTGGGTTCGACCCTAGTTGACCAAAAGTCCACGCCTCAAGAAATTAATTAAAAGCCCATTGAACTGTAATTAAATTGACGTTGGACGTTAATCGGGCTTTGAGACCCGTAACGATTAAATTTGGAATTTAAGTCGTAAAAGGTTTATTAAATAAAGTGTAGTATTAATTTGGAATTAAATAGTGAATTAGAATTAAATACAAATTGAATTGGATTTAATTTTGTAGTTTTATTTATTTCGAGAATTCGTACTTTGAGTACTTATTCGCAAAACGAGTTTGACTCGAGAGCAAAATCAAATCGTTGTTTGAACATTGGATGATCACTAATTATCAGATTAATTAATTTGATTAGATTGATTGATAACATGCTTGTGTGAATACATGGTTGCGATGCGTGAATAATGTATATCGGATGGATATTAGATGGGTGAGGCAATTTTAGAAATTGTTGTAATAAATTTGATTTATTAATTGGACCTGCGTGTCCAGCCTTATTACCTCCTTATTTTTTGTATTCTCTTCTCACCTATTCCCCTCAATGTAAATGAGGTTTCTTTAGAAGTGTAGTGTAACGGGTAGAAGAAATATTTGTGCTAGCGGGAGAGAGAAATTGAAAGATTTGATCTAGGATCAATGTGTAAGGTATCCATCCGCATATCATTATTATTTTATTTATACGCGCTTTATTATGTGTTTAGAATGCATGTTTAATGGTGTATGATGATGAGACCTTAACAAAGATAATAAATTGGTTGCCAATTTACATGCGAAAAACCCTCACAAATATTAAGCGTCTTTCCTTCCATTGAGTGATTCTTACTCAAGATCTAAGACTGACATTGGCTTGTTGGTCAAAGTCAAGGTCTTTTTCCCTCGAGGATGTGTTTGAATCACGAGAGCTTTGTTCCATATTGGTGTCTTGTCCAAGTTGTGGTTTGTTGGCCAAAGTCAAGACCACTTCTTGTCCATCGACATTGATTACGAAGCTTTCCATGGTCAATGGGTCACACTTAACTGGGATCACTAAGTTTGTTGTGCCAAAGCCAAGGCTTAGTTGATTCAGAGAGAAAAAAGGTTAGGTAATACATTGGATGTATTGCCATATATAAGATATATGTTTCGGACTTGGATGTCCCCCTACTGGATCTAGGAATTGGATTGAATCCAATTGATCTTAGAGATCTACCTAGTTAATTATCATACAATTTGTTGGCCAAAGTCAAGATTGTGTGATATTTAACGGGATCCTAGCCCGATAGGAAACACGGTTTCCTGAGTACTTGACAGAGGGTTAGAGGCTCGCCGAAAAATAGTGGGAGGCAAGAATTGAATTTGCAATATTCGTTTAATTACTTGCCATACGCTCTCATCCAAATATCATTCGTCATATATATTAAATGTTAGTTGGACTAATATTTAAATCATTGTTTTAATAAATTGTTGGACTATATTCAACTATTCATTTATAGTTGATTTTATAATTGGATTATAGTAATCAATATAATTGATTTTAATCTATTAAATTATAGTTGATTAAATAGTTGGACTATTGTAATCATTATAATAAATAGTACCGAAATCGTTGATTAAATAGTTGGACTATTAAAATCAAGATATAAATGAAAGATTGACATTTAAAACATAATCATGGGGAAAATGTATTTAAATGGCTTAATTTTCAAATTGGGAATAAATTTCAGGATGGTCCTGGAAAATAATAAGTTACTTTATTTGATAAAATAACATATTAAGCCAAAGCCGGAGTTAAGCAAATAGTAGAGCATAATCTTTGGAAGATCATGTAATGATAACTTTAGTGCTTAATCCATTAAGCTTGTCGCAGTAGACTCCTTAATTTCTTAATCAGAAATAAGGATTAGATCCTTAAAGTATGATAATGAAATTGGAGGATCTTCAAAGAATCTATCCTTGGAATCTTAGAAGTACTAAATTGTAAATTTTAACTCTTGGAGAGTTGATGACTATTCTCAAGGAGACAAAGTCAAATTTGCAATAAGACAAGTAGCGCAAGGCGTACCTTACTTCGATATTCTAGTCAGCCGAGGCTAAGCCAAAGGCTTCTGGAATGTGGAAAGGGAAAAGGTAAAATCATTATAATCTTCTCGGAAGATAAATGACATATCCCAAAATGTCTACTTAATGTGGCAAACGGGATCGCGGAAGCGTGACTGCCGTTTGAACAAAGCAGACATGAAGGAATTGAAGATGAGCAAGGCTCTGACTTCAAATATGTTTGTCATAAATATGTTCACTACTAGTATTGAAATTGGATTTTAGATACTTAGTGTGAAATATATATATATATATATATATATATTGATGTTCAGAATCTGCTATGAGCAGGATACTGACTTCAATTGAGATTTACCTGCGAATTGGAAACGGGACGTAAGTCACTGTTTTAACCGTAGATACCTAAGTTTAGGAACTACCTTCGGGTGTGTACCTAAATTTGGAAACTGTTATAATGTAACTAGTTTGACTAGAAATATTATCTCTATATCAGTGTTTAACCCGCTGCGGGTGAACCTTTATATTCTAGAACACTAAAGTGTTTTATTATATAAAGATGATATTGAGATAAACACATTAGATGTGAATAACAGAATTTATATTTTGAATATAAATAAATCTCAAACGTATAATATGACAAACAAATAGCTCAAACTGATTTGATCAGAAGAAACTAATTTATGGCATTGTTGTCTGGGACACAATGAAACAAGACTTGTATATCCACACTTTTGAAGAGTGGGTACTCGGACTAATTTGATTCCATTCAAATAAAGTCTACGAATCTAGTTTATTGGGCAAATTGCCTAAAACACTATTTACTTGGTAAAAGTGTAAATGCCACAGATCTGTTAGCCCTAGTTCATAGTGAAGCAAGAGGGCCAATGTCTAGCTAGGCTAGAGGTGGATATGAATATTTTGTGACCTTTACGGATGTGGCATCACGTTATGGTTATGTGTTTCTTTTGAAGAACACATATCGGAAACTTTTACAGTTTCGACACGAAATAGACGAACAGACCGGCTAAAGTATTATACAGTCACGGTAAGATCGTAATGGAAAATACTTAAGCAATAAGTTTCTAATATACTTGAAAGAGTATAGTATTCTTTCAATGAGGACTCCTCCCGGAACACGTCATTTTGACGGTGTGTCCGAACTGAGTAACCGAATTTTGTTGGACATGATAAGGTTAATATGAGTCGCTCTGAGCTACCATTTCCTTCAATGGATAAACATAAACAGTGCATAACTTATTTAGAATAAGGTTCCATAATAATCTGTTTGACAAATATCATATTAGATATGAACGGGAAAGAAACCGGGTTTCTCATTCCTGAATATTTGGGTATGCTAGGCATATGTTTGGATGATACCAAACTAAAACCCAAATTGGATAAGTGCCAATTGTAGGTTATTCTAGGGATACCATAAGTATAGTACTTATACAACTCACATGAGAACAATTTAATTGTTGCTCACCATGCGGGTTTTCCTAAAAGGAATACCGATATGCAGTGGAAAGTGAGAGGATAGTAAAACTCAATGAAAATCAGAGTAATACTATTCAAGGCACCGAATCTTAATGGAACATAAATAGTTCATCAAGGATGAAACTATACCATTAATCTTCGAATACACAAGAACCGCGTAAGTCGGAGAGAGTCAGAAAACAACCTGGGGTATGAGTTTCTGATCTCACCTCATAAAGATGTCAATCTTATTGAGGTATACCAACTGACTACGTATGAGGAAGTGATACAAGGTATCAACTCCCTATTATGACAAAGTGTCATGAATCCGAAATGGATTCCATGTAAATCAACAAGTTTGGATACTAGTTGATGTACTGCAGGCATTGTGCCTATTGGTACTTATAAGTCTTCAAGGAAGACATACATGGATGGCAACATACCAACGTACGAAGCTAAGCTTGTAGCGGAAAAGTATCGTTATCAACATTGTGTTGATTACGATTCAACCTGTTACCTGTTGCCACGGTAAATCCATTTGGATAATGCGTGTTTCATTTTTGAAATATGACAGCGGACAGGAAAATCGTTTTCCTTCAAAGGAAACCTTTTGGAGGATGTTTACAACATCCTGACGGTTTTGTCGTACCATAACAAGCAAACAAGGTTTGCAGGTTATTCGATCCATGTTTGGATTGAAGCAAACATTAGGTTCTTAGAATTATCGTTTTGATGTAATCATAATAGTTTATGATTTAATTCAAAATGAAAATGATTCTTGTGTATATAAGAGGGTTAGTGGGAGCGCACTGACAGTGGTTGTCCTATAAATAATGATAACATATGTCATTTCTTGGAAATGATATTCCCATAAAATAATCGGTGAAAACTTGGCTTTCGAGAAAAATCTCTGAGAAATCGTACATTGAAAAATGTACGCGACCTGGTGTCTCATACGCTTTGAGCATATGAAGTCACAAACAGGCCAATCCAAGTGATAGTCACTGGATTGAAATTAAGAACATACTTAGTATCTTAGAGAACCAAGGATGTTGTCTTGAACTATGGAGATGGAGAACTTGAAGTCACTGGGATCACTGTAGCAAGTTTCCTAACCGATAAAACAAGTGTAAGTCGTTAAACGGTACTATACAGTTTGAATAACGGAACAGTGAGTTGGAAATTTTCCAAGCAAGATATTGTTACCGAATAAACAAAAAATGCGGGTTATTGCTGCAGCTGAGGCAGCAATAGAAGCCATTTGGGTCGATAATAAATCTAATTAGATTAGATATAATTCTGTTAGCAGCTGAGCTAGGCTTGAGCACATGCTAAAGAATTAATGGTATCATCAACGATCCAGATACATACTTCGATATTCATCTGATTCGTTCGGATCATACATCGTGGCGATGTGATGATCGTATAAATCGCATCAGACGATAATCATGCAAATCCGCTGACGAAAGCCTTTTCTCAGCAGTTTGAGCCAACCGTACATAGTTCGCGTGTAAGACACTCGAGTGACTGGCTATAGGCCAAGTGGGAGATTGTTGGACAATTATGGCCCATAGCGTCACTATTTGTACAGATCATGGTGTTGTTGTACAAATTAATTATGTGACAAGGAGATTGCACTCTTATCATTTGTGATTAGATCACCTAGATGTATAAATGATAGAAGGTCCATATGATTTGTTCCTGGATTGAGAATGATATGAGACAGTATCAATCCATGAAGGATAAATCATTAAATATCCCTAGTCAGAGTATTATCGAGATTGGACATCGATGAATACGTAAAAGACTAGTATTACACTTGTGCGCGTTGTGAGGGCACAACGGCATAATTCTTATATATTTGGGTATAGGATACTCATGCAAGGTAATAGGAGGTTGTGTTTTACCGATGGTACGGGAAACAGCTTCGCTCTGGATAGACCCCCTCGAAATTCCATTGGTAGAATGACTATGTGTCTATGGAAGTCCGAAATCAGGGCAGGTGTATTTGGTCTTAACCTGAGACTTGCACCGCTAATACTTACGACAATCAATATATTTTGGTTGCGGTCGTCCAAGGCTTTAACTGTTTCTGTGTACGCCTATGCTGGGTATATTGAGAATCGTAGTGTGTTGGGTGTGAGTCAAGACGGAAGTGTCACTCTAGTCATATGGAGATGATGATCGCTTAGGGATACAAAACTAGTTCTCTAAAAAGGTTGCAACCGTCGGGATAATATGACTTGGTCATGATTATCCGTTAATAAAGAGACTAGTTGCTCGTCATCCGATATATGCTTCGTACGGGGCATACACTACACCAGCCCCAGGCCTTGCATGTGATCATCCGATACTGGATCGAAATACGCAATACTACGTATACTACGCCTGATATAGATCCTTTATTCTGCAAGGATATTTCTGGAGAATTGGGTAGGCATGACGCTTTGCTAGAAGCCAAACTTGTCTTGTAAATCGGTATAAACGTAGTACTTAGTACTTACGTGTTCGGATAGTTCAACGACCGAATTTACTGCCAACATATCCGGGGATCTCATGGGTCGCTCTCCCCGAATATTCACCGATGACGTATGACTCGCACTTTTATTAATCTGGGATTAATTAGATGAGAGAGAAAATTAATCTGGGATAAAATATCAAGTAAAGAGAGATAACGATTAATTTGGAATTAATCGATAAATTAATATATTCGATATATTAAACGAAATTCGATTTCGACGTGGAATTAAAATTAGATTTTAATTCAGGCGAACGAATTAATTTAGAATTAATTCGTTAGCGACGTGAATAATGATTTGGCTAGTCGTAATCATTTAATTACGGCGCAACGGAAAATTCGTTAATTTGGAATTAGCGAACCCGAGTCCGGATTGTTTGCGAGTGCATTCGTATTTCGAATTCGAGTGAGGCACGCAAGTCAAATCAAGCGTCAAATCGCAAGTCACATCAAGCGTCAAATCATGTCACTTTGAGTGATGTGACAATTGATTGATTGATTGATGTGACTTGATGGGAGTTGTTGGGAGCTTTTAAAACTTGTCCTTTGTTGATTTTTTGAAAGCAATTTGTGTATATGATTTTTGGAAAATCATTTACCATTTTAATTAACAAAATTACACAACTCTCTCTCTCACAAACTCATCTCTCTCTCACGCCCTTGGGGCCATATTTTCTTCTGGTTTTTGCAAAATGCCGAGAGAAAGGGAAGCACAAGTGCTTGATTTTTGTGGCAAAAATCAAGAGAGCTAGCACTCCGAGAGACATGCGAAGGTGATAGGGAAGTCCACCCATGAGCCGAGAATCATTTGACGAAGCTTGGAGCTTGGATTCTTGATGATCAAAGCCGAAAATGAGGAGCAAACAGCAGCCCACTGCCGAGCAAAACAGTGAGCAGAATTCGTTTTGTTGCCTCCCGCGTCGCTCAACCGATCGATGTGAGTATTCCGCAACTCCCTCGTTGTATTCACTTATGTTTCATGCTTGTTTATTGATCCTTGGGACCTTAGCAAACTCCAACTTGCAAACCTAACAACTTCAAGTCAGATAGCTTTAAGAGCAACTAATATACCTATCCAGTCCATAGCATAGACCCCGAAGTTGTGCGAAGTTAGTTGCCTAGCAATTTGAGCATACCCCTAATTCTTCGCAAATAGATCGACGAGGAGTGGGAAAACCTATCCCCACAATAAGCAATCCGCCGTATTTCGGCAGTGACTGAAAATCCGCCGCCATCTACAAATTACCGAAACGCGTTTGCTCTTCTGTTTTATTTGTCTAAAAAGTTGTTCAAATGCTTCCTAATTTTTTCAATTTAATTGAGTGGAAACGTTTGTCCCTTCCGTTTCAGAAGAAAATTTATTCTCCACTTGTCCCCATAAAAATGGCATTTTTACCGATCTCCCGAAAATTTATTATATGTATGTATTAATCTACAAATGACAAATGACAAATGACAAATTTCAAATTTATTGTTATTTATTTTCTATTCATTTAATTATTTTAATTATTTTTTAATTTATTTAACACTACTTATATATAATAGATTTTTTTTTTTAAATTTATTTAACACTACTTATTTACCTCATTTATTCAATCTCTTCAATTCTCTTTCTCATAATACCTCATTCTCTTTTCCCTTTTATTTACTTTTAAAAATACTTTTATTTTTTATTTTTTCCCCTTAATTATCTTTCTGATCACCGGCTGAAATGCATTAATTTCCCCTTATTTTTCCCCTTAATTTTTTTTTCTTATTTTACATTTAATTTAATTTTTTAATTATTTTATTTTATTTTACTTTATGATTTAATTCTTTTATTTTTTTTTATTTTACTTTATGATTTAATTCTTTTATTTTTTTATCTTAAATATTTTTTTATATTTATATTTTTTATAGTTTATTTGTTTAATAACTCTTATATATTTTTTTATGCCTATTTTTATTTTTTATTTTGAAAGTATAAAAATTTATTTTTACTTTATTAAAAGTCGTGTTGATTCTGATTTTATTTTTTATTTTTTCTTTATTAAGAATCGTGTTGATTCTTATTCTGATTTTATTTTTGCTTTATTAAAAGTTGTTTGTCTTATTTGCTTTCGTAAAGCAGTGTCTATATCTACTTTTACTTTATTAAAAGTTATTTATTTTATAGGCTCGATTCACGCAAGAAGGGGGGCAGAGCCCTATAGAGAATTTTATAAGAGTCCTCTTGCTTTTACTTCTTATATAAAGAGGTAATTTGTAAGTTTGAAGGTAAGATCATTTATAAGATCATTTGAGCATCTCTCATCTCTTCTTCTCTTTCCCTTTCAGCCTATCATTCTCTCTTCTTATAATAGAGTTATCCTCTTGGTAGAACATTATGGGTGACTACAACTTGGGTTCGTTTGTAGATAGTTGGTCATGTGAAAATGATGTTTTAAGTGAGGAGAACATCTCCAACAACAGTCGCGATTATACACTTGAATTTACTACATACCAGGTTAGTTATTATCATTGTCTTATGCATATTCGTTATTTATTTTGAAAGTAGAGAAATTATGCATATTTGTTATTTATACATATTCGTTATCTTTTTTGTATATATTTTTGAAAGTAGAGAATATATAATTAATTGGGCGAAAAATGTTGGTCTAGAAAATGGTATTGTGGTAGGGATTAAAAATTCTGCCAATTTAAAAAGCGGCAAGCTGCCAAAGTGCCATCTTATGTGTGAAAGATGAGGAAAGTATAAAACACCATGATATCTTATTGATGGGCAATCCATAATAAAGAATACTAAGACTAAAAAATGTGAATGCCTATTTCAGCTGTGAGGTATACCAATATGTAATATCCCGAATATTTTCGGTATTATTCTGAAAGATTTCCGAATTGGAATTTAGAATTTGGAAGGGGATGCTATTCGAAAATAAGAGTTTATGTGTTTGAAAATAGATCGGAACGTTTTAAAGTGAAGCTTCATCGCATTGGAAAATATGTGATTTCGAGAACTGGTTACGCGATTTCCATTATATCGTTATACGCGTAAAAGTTTCTTTTTTCGGCTATAAACATAGCAAATGAACTCCGATTGAGTTGATTCTTGAACCTTTATACTCGTTTTTGTTGGACAATTATGACCCATAGCATCACTATTTGTACAGAACATGGTGTTGTTGTACAAATTAATTATGTGACAAAGGAAATTGCTCTTTTATCATTTGTAATTAGATTACCGGGATATATAAATGATAAAAGTCTATATGATTAGTTCCAGATTGATAAGATATGCGACATTATCAATCTAAGAAGGTTTAATCATTAAAACATCCCTAGTTGGAGTATTATCGAGATTGGACATTGATAATGCGGAATAGACTAGTATTGCACTTGTGCGTGTTATGGGAGCATAACAGCATAGTTCTCATATATTTAAGTATTGGATACTTATGCAAGTGTAATAGGAGGTTGTGTTTACCGATGGTACGGAAACAGCTTCGCTCTGGATAGACCCCTCGGAATCCCATTGGTAGTATGACTGTGTGTCTATGGGAGTCCGAATCAGGATAGGTGTAGTTGGTCTTAACCTGAGACTTGCACCGCTAATACTTGCGACAATCAATATACTTTGGTTTTGGTCGTCCAGGGCTTTAACCGGTTCTATGTACGCCTCTTCTGGGAATATTGAGAATCGTAGTGTATTGGGTGTGATGTCGAGATGGAAGTATCACTCCAGTTATAGTGGAGATGATGATCACGTAGGATACGAAACTGGTGCTCTTATATGCTGCAGCTATCCGGATATTATGACTAGGTCATGTTTATCAGATTATAGAGACTAGTTAGCAGAGATCTGACATGTGCTTCGTACGGGGCAGACACAATTCCAGCCCCAGGCCTAGCACGTGACATCCGATACTGGATCGCTATACGCAATACTACGTATACTACGCCTGATACAGATTACATATTCCTTTAAGAATATTTCTGGAGAATTGGGTAGGCATGGTGCTTTGCTAGAAGCCAACCATGTCTTGTGAATCGGTAAAAATGTAGTACTAGCTACGTACGTATTCGGATAGTCCGACGACCGAATTTACTGCTAACATATACGGGGATCTCACGGGTCGCTTCTTGAAGATTCACCGATGATGTATGACTCACACATAATTAATTTGGGAATTATTAATTGAGAGCGAAAATTAATCTATGATTAATTACGAAGATATTTTATCTGGGATAAAATATTATTTAAAGAGAGAGAGAACGATTAATTTGGAATTAATCGATAAAATAATATATTCGATATATTAAAACGAAATTAGATTTCGACGCGGAATTAAAATTAGATTTTAATTCGGGCGAACGAGTTAATTTAGAATTAATTCGCTAGCAATGTGAATAGTAATTTTGCTATGTATAATTATTTAATTAAATTTGATTTAATTACGTCACAACGGAAAATTCGTTAATTCGGAATTAGCGAACCCGAGTGCGGGAGTGTTTGCGGGCCCACTCGCATTTCGAATCAAGTGCGGCCCACAAGTCACATCACATGCCACTTTAGTGATGGATGTCAAGTCACCTTTTGGTGATTGACAACCAGTCACTATTCATGATGTTGGTAGTTGTGGGCAATTAATGCAATTTTTGCCTCCAAAATTGGTTTTACTTTTTGTAAAAGCTTTGACCTAATTTTGAAAGCAATTTTTGGTATATGTTTTTAGAAAACAATTACAACACAACTCTCTTCTCGCTCCTTCTAACACACACGGGTTTGGAACCAATTTTCTCTCCTCTCCCATTCGGCTTTTGAAGCCAATTTTCTCTCTAATTTCTTGGCTCGGCCGAGAACAAGAAGAAACTCAAGGAAGATTTGTGGCAAATTCTTCCAATGCTAGCACATAAAGAGTCATCCAAATGTGATAGAGAAACAAACCCTTGAGCGTGGAATCACACTTAAAGCTTGGAGCTTGAAGGAGGACATTCATGGAGGGGCTTGACCGAAACTTCAAGGAGCACAAAAGGGCTTGGCCGTGAGCTTCAATGGTGAAGAAAAGTTTTGTGTTCATCGCATCGCAAATCCGATCAATGTAAGTATGATTCCACCATACTTCTTTATTGTATTCACAGGTTTTTCATTGCTTGAATGATCTTGGGACTATAGTAGAAACCAACAATGGTATCATAGACTAATTGAGCATGAAAATGATTTAGGGTTAAAATTGGGTAAATTCAATTTGAGCATGATTTGATGAAATTGTTTGATTGAGTATGCTTGAATGATGTTTAATTGAAGTTGAATTTGATCAATTTCATGAATGTTGATTGGATCAATTTTTGCCCAAATTTTAGGCTTGGCCGAAAATGGAAGAACCCTAGAAGTCATGGTATTTTTTGATTTTAATCATTGGATGAGTTGAAATCAATTGGGTAATGTTGATTTGATATTTAATTGGATTGAATTTTGAATTGGACAAATAAATCCCAAAATGCCGAGACTATTTGCATGGAAAATGATTGATTTTTGATTAAAATGTGTTGGACATGTTTTGATGATAATGAGCATAATTAATTGTACAAATTGGTGTTTTAGAAATGTTAATTTGGGTAACTAATTATGGTATACACTTTGGTTAATTAAGTTATGAAATTTGGAATTTGGTAATTTAATTAATTGGGCTTATTTTGGAATTGGGCCTTAAAAGTTGTAATTGAGCTTAATGGGCTTGGTTGTACCAAGTTAGGTTTAGGCTAAATTTTTTGGATCCAATTGGGCCCAAAACCATTTCCATAAAGTCCAATTATGACTTAATGGACCTTTAATATTAATTGGGCCTAAATTGGTTTCTTGGCAAATAAGGGTGATTCCTTAAATGGGCTTTGGTATTTGGGTTTGACCCATATTGACCAAAAGTCCATGCCTTAGATATTAATTAAAAGCCCATTGGACTTTAATTAAATTAACATTGGATGTAAATCGGGCTTTGAGACCCGTAACGATTAGATTTAGAATCTAAGTCGTAAAGGTACTTTAAAGTGTAATATTTAATTTGGAATTAAATAAATGAATTAGTATTAAATGTAAATTAAATTGGATTTAATGTTGTAGTTTAATTTAATTCAAGAATTCATACTTTGAGTACTTATTCGTAAAACAAGTCGGACTCGCGCAAAATCAAATCGTTGTTTGAACATTGGATGGTCATTAATATTCAGATTAATTAATTGGATTAGATTGATTGATAACATGTTGTGTGAATACATGGTTGCGATGTATGAATAATGTATATCAGATGGATATTAGATGGGTGGGGCAATTTTAGAAATTATTGTAATAAATTTAGAATTTATTAATTGGACCTGCGTGTCCAGCATATTACCTCCTTACTCTTTGTATTTCTCTTCTCACCTATTTCCTCAATGTAAATGAGGTTTCTTAGAAGTGTTATGTAATCGGGTAGAAGTAATACTTGTGCTAGCGGGAGAGAGGAAATGGAGAGATTTGTTCTAGGAACAATATTTAGTATCCATCCGCATATCATTATTATATTTATTTATATGCGCCTTATTATGTGTTTAGAATGCATGTTTAAAGGGTGTATGTTGATGAGACCTTAACAAAGATAATTAATTGGTTGCCAATTACACGCGAAAAACCCTCACTACATATTAAGCGTTTTTCCTTCCATTGAGTGATTCTTACTCAAGATCCAAGACTGGCATTGGTTTGTTGGCCAAAGTCAAGACCTTTGTCCGTCGAGGATGTGTTTGAATCATGAAGGCTTTGTTCCATATCGCATGTCTTATCCAAGTTGTGATTTGTTGGCCAAAGTCAAGATCACTTCTTTTCCATCGACATCGATTACGAAGCTTTCCAAAGTCAATGGGTCCCGCTTAACTGGAATCATTAAGTTTGTTGTGCCAAAGCCAATGCTTAATTGATTCAGAGAGAAAAGGTTAGACAACATATTGGATATATTGGCATATATTAGATATATGTTTCAGACTTGGATGTCCACCTACTGGATCTAGGAATTGGATGAGATCCAATTGATCTTAGAGATCTACCTAGTTAAATATCATACAGCTTGTTGGCCAAAATCAAGGTTGTGTGTTATTTAACGGGATCCTAGCCCACTAGGAAACAAGGTTTTCTGAGTACTCCACAGAGGGTTAGAGGCTCGCCGAAAAATAGTGGGAGGCAAGTATTAAATTTGCAAATTCATTTAGATACTTGCCAATACGCGCTCATTTCAATTTTTCGTCATTACTCGAATAAATATTAGTTGGACTAATATCGTTGTTTTATCTAAAACAGTTGGACTGTATTCAAACTACTTCAATTTATAGTTGATTATATAATTGGATTATAGTAATCAATATATTTGAATTTAATCAATAAAATTATAGTTGATTATATAGTTAGACTATAATAATCATTATATTAAATAGTACCTAAAATCGTTGATTGGATAGTTGGACTATAGCAATCAAGATAAATGAAAGATTAGCGTTTAAAACATAAACCTGGGTTATAATGTCTTTAAACAGCTTTAATTTTCAGATTGGGAATAATACCTCAGGATAGTCCTGAGAACTGAGGAGTTACTTTATTTGGTAGAGAAACATCTCGGGCCTAAGCCCGGAGTTGAGAAAATAGTAGAACATGATCTTTGGAAGATTCATGTGATGATAACTTTAGTGCTCAATCCATTATGCTTACCGCAATGACACTTTAATTCCATCATCAAAATTAAGGATTAGATCCTTGTACCTTGATGATGAAATTAAAGATCTTCATAGATTTATTCTTAGATCTTAGAAGTAAAAAATTGCATAAGTAGCTCTTAAGCTCGTGTATGTCAGAGGGTACATCTATCGAGCACTAGGTGTCACAGATGATTGCTGACATCGATCAGCTAGGTTAGCTAGGCATTACCTACGTGGCCGAGACTACCAAAGATTTGATCTTATAGTCTCTACCAGATAGCTGGGGCAGGTTCATTGTGAACCAAGAGTAAACTCTTGGAGAATTGATGGCTATGCTCTAGGAAGCAAAGCCAGAGCTTCTAAAAGGGGCAAAGGCAAAATCATCACAGTCTTCTAGGAAGACAAAGGACATATCCCAAGATGTCTGCTTAAACTGTGGCAAACGGTGTCACTGGAAGCGTGACTGCCATATGGACAAAGCAAACATGAAGGAAGTAAAAGCGGGGCAAGGCTCCGGATTTAAGTATGCTTGTCATAAACATGTTCGCTATTAGTTTCAAAATTGGATTTTGATACTAGATGTGGTACATAATATTTGTACTGATGTGCAGAGTCTGCTGATAAGCAGGATACTGACTTCAGTTGAGATTTAACCTACGAATCAAAAACGGGACGACAATCGCTGTTTTAACCGTAGAATCCTAATTTTAGGAACTACCCTTCGGGTGTGTACTTAAATTAGGAAACTGTTAAAATGTAACTAGTTTGACTAGAAACATTATCTCTATATCAGAGTATAACTCGTTGCGGGTATACCTTTATATTCTAGAACACTAAAGTGTTTTATTTTATAAAGATGATATTGAGATAAGCACATTAGATGTGAATAACAGTATTTATATTTTGAATATAAATGAATCTCAAACGTATGACATGACAACCAAATAGCTCAACCTGATTTAATCAGATGAGACTTATTTGTGGCATTGTTGTCTGGGACACATTAAACAAGACTCGTATATCCACACTTTCGAAGAGTTGATACTAGGACAAATTAGATTCTATTTAAATAATGTCTACGAATCTAGTTTATTAGGCAAAGTGCCTAAAACACATTTTACTTGGTAAAAGTGCAAGTGCCACCGATCTGTTAGCCCTCGTTCATAGTGACGTAAGTGGGCCCATATCTAGCTAGGCTAGAGGTAGATATGAACACTTCGTAACCTTTACGGATGTGGCATCGCGTTATGGTTATGTGTTTCTTTTGAAACACGAATCGGAAACTTTTGATAAATTCAAAGAGTTTCGACACGAAGTTGACAAACAGATCGGCAAGAGTATTAATACATCACGATTGGACTGTGATGGAAAATACTTAAGTAATAAGTTTCTCAATTACTTGGAAGAGTATAATATTCTTTCAATAAAGACTCCTCCCGGAACACCTCAATTGAGCGGTGTGTCCAAAAGGAGAAACCGAATTCTGTTGGACATGATAAGGTTAATCATGAGTCGCTCTGAGCTACCATTTCCTTCACAGGATACACATTAAACAGTGAAAAACTTATTTTGAATAAGATTCCATAAAAATCTGTTAGATAGACTTCATATTAGATATGAACAGGAAAGAAACATGGTTTTCTCATTCATGAAGATTTGGGAATGCTAGACATATGTTTGGATGATACCAAACTAAAACCCAAATCGGATAAGTGCCTAATTTGTGGGTTATCCTAGGGTAACCAAAGTATAGTACTTATACAACTCAGAAGAGAACAATTTAATTGTTGCTCGCCATGCGGTTTTCCTAAGAGGAATACCTATATGCAGTGGTAAGTGGGAGGAAAGTAAAACTCGATGAAAATCGGAGTAATAATATTCCAGGCACCGATTCCATAACGGAACACCAATAGTTTATCAAGGATGAAACTGTACCACAATCTTCGAATACACAAGAACCGCGTAAGTCGGAGAGAGTCAGAAAACAACCTGGGAGATATGGGTTTCTGATCTCACCTCATAAAGATGTTCATCTTGTTGAGGAAGACGAACCGAATGCGTATTAGGAAGTGATACAAGGTATCGACTCCCTATTATGGAAAAGTGCCATGATGTCCGAAATGGATTCCATGTATAACAACCAAGTTTAGACACTAGTTGATGTACCATAAGGCATTGTGCCTATTGGTACTATATTAGTCTTCAAGGAAGACATAAATGGATGGCAACATACAACGTACTAAGCTAGGCTTGTAGCAAAAAGGTATCATTATCAACATTGTGTCGATTTACTTATTGCTATGGTTGAATCCATTTGGATAATGCTTGCTGATGCTGCATGTTTCATTTATGAAATATGGCATATGTAACGTCAAAATCGCTTTCCTTAAACGAAAACCTTTTGGAGGATGTTTACAACATCCTGACGGTTTTGTCGTACCAAAACGAGCAAACAAGGTTTGCAAATTAATTCGATCCATTTATTCTAGGAATAAGGATCTACTGGGATAGATCTAAAAGTTGTTGGCACTCTCCGAGTACTCGTATATTGAAATAAATGTACGCGACCTGGTGTCTCATATGCTTGGAGCATATTGAGTCACAATCAGGCCAATCCAAGTGATAGTCACTGGATTGATGTTAAGAACATCCTTAAGTATCTTAGATGAACTAAGGATGCTTTCTTAACTATGGAAAATGAGAACTTGAAGTGACTGGGTTCACTGCTGCAAGCTTCCAAACCGACAAAAATGACTATAAGTCGTAATAAAGGTACTATATAGTTTGAATAATGGAATAGTGAGCTGGAAATCTTCCAAGCAAGATACTGTTGCCGAATAAACAACAAAAGCAGAATATTGCTGCAGCTGAGGCAGCAATAGAAGCCATTTGGATCTTAATAATCCTAATTAGATTAGGAGTAGTTCTGTTAGCAGCTGAGCTAGGCTCCAGCACAGGCTAAAGAATTAATGGTCTCATCAACGATCCAAGTATATACTTCAACTATCATCTGATTCGTTCGGATCATACATCGTGGCGATGTGATGATCGAATAAATCGCATCAGATGATAACTTTGCAAATCTGCTGACGAAAGCAGTTTCTCAGCAGAAGATTGAGCGACTCGTACATAGTTCAAGTGTAGGACACTTGAGTGATTGGTTATAGGCCAAGTGGGAGATTGTTGGACAATTATGACCCATAGCATCACTATTTGTACAGAACATGGTGTTGTTGTACAAATTAACTATGTGACAAAGGAAATTGATCTTTTATCATTTGTAATTAGATTACCAGGATATATAAATGATAAAAGTCCATATGATTAGTTCCGGATTGATAAGATATACGGCATTATCAATCCATGAAGGTTTAATCATTAAAATATCACTTGTCGGAGTATTATCGAGATTGGACATCGATAATGCGGAATAAACTAGTATTGCACTTGTGCGTGTTATGTGAGCATAACGACATAGTTCTCATATATTTAATTATTGGATACTTATGCAAGTGTAATAGGAGGTTGTGTTTACCGATGGTACGGAAACAGCTTCGCTCTGGATAGACCCATCAGAATCCCATTGGTAGTATGACTGTGTGTCTATAGGAGTCCGAATCAGGGTAGGTGTATTTGGCCTTAACCGGAGACTTGCACCGCTAATACTTGCGACAATCACAATACTTGCACCGCTAATACTTGAGACAATCAATATACTTTGGTTTTGGTCTTCCATGGCTTTAACCGGTTCTATGTACGACTCTTCTGGGTATATTGAGAATAGTAGTGTATTGGGTGTGATGTCGAGATGGAAGTATCACTCCAGTCATAGTGGAGATGATGATCACGTAGGATACAAAACTGGTGCTCTTATATGCTGTAGCTATCGGGATATTATGACTAGGTCATGTTCATCGGATTATAGAGACTAGTTAGCAGAGATCCGACATGTGCTTCGTACGGGGCAGACACAATTTCAGCCCCAGGCCTAGCATGTGACATCCGATAATGGATCACTATACGCAATACTATGTATACTACGCCTGATACAGATTACATATTCCTTTAAGAATATTTCTGGAGAATTGGGTAGGCATGGTGCTTTGCTAGAAGCCAACCATGTCTTGTGAATCGGTAAAAACGTAGTACTAGCTACGTACGTATTCGGATAGTCCGACGACCGAATTTACTGCCAACATATACGGGGATCTCATGGGTCGCTTCCTGAAGATTCACCGATGACGTATGACTCGCACATAATTACTCTGGGATTAATTAATTGAGAGAGAAAATTAATATAGTATTAATTACGAAGATATTTTATCTGGGATAAATATTATTTAAAGAGAGAGAACAATTAATTTGGAATTAATCGATAAAATAATATATTCGATATATTAAACGAAATTGGATTTCGATGCGGAATTAAAATTAGATTTTAATTTGGGCGAACGAGTTAATTTAGAATTAATTCGCTAGCGATGTGAATAGTAATTTTACTAGGCATAATTATTTATTTAAATTTGATTTAATTATGTCGCAACGGAAAATTTGTTAATTCGGAATTAGCGAACCCGAGCCCGGGAGTGTTTGCGGGCCCACTCGCATTTCGAATCAAGTGCGGCCCACAAGTCACATCACGCGTCACATCACCTGTCACTTTAGTGATGGATGTCAAGTCACCTTTTGGTGATTGACAACCAGTCACTATTCATGATGTTGGTAGTTGTTGGCAATTAATACAATTTTTGCCTCCAAAATTGATTTTGCTTTTTGGAAAAGCTTTGACCAAATTTTGAAAGCAATTTTTGGTATATGTTTTTAGAAAACAATTACAACACAACTCTCTTCTCTCTCCTTCTAACACACACGGTTTTGGAACCAATTTTCTCTCCTCTCCCATTCGGCTTTTGAATCCAATTTTCTCTCTAATTTCTTGGCTAGGCCGAGAACAAGAAGAAACTAAAGGAAGATTTGTGGCAAATTCTTCCAATGCTAGCATATAAAGAGTCATCCAAATGTGATATGGAAACAAACCCTTGAGCATGGAATCACACTTAAAGCTTGGAGCTTGAAGGAGGACATTCATGGAGGGGCTTGACCGAAACTTCAAGGAGCACAAAAGGGCTTGGCCGTGAGCTTCAATGGTGAAGAAAAGTTTTGTGTTCATCGCATCGCAAATCCGATCAATGTAAGTATGATTCCGACATACTTCTTTATTGTATTCACATGTTTTTCATTGCTTGAATGATCTTGGGACTATAGTAGAAACCAACAGTTTTTCCGAGAAAAATAACTTTTATGTTGAATACTTTTCAAAATTTGTATCATAAGGGCTTCAAAAATGTGAATTTCTGAGAAAACCCCATGACATGGACCTAATTGTAATTTTCGGGGGTCAAAATATAATTTTCCAAAACTTTCCTATATATACCTCATTGTTTCTGTTAATTGGAAATGGTTATAATCCTTAAAATTTTCTCACACAATCCCTCACCCCCCAAATCACGTTGCAGCTAACTTTGGTCACGTCGGCGGTCTGCCGGCCACTGTCGGCCAGTACGACCAGCCAGGGGGTGCGCCGGCCACCCCTCTACCTTGTGGTGGCCGACGGCAAACCCCAGAACGCCGACAACGGTAGAAAAGATAGGAGAGACGCGCATCTTTGATTTTTCCGATCTCGGCTCATCACTTTGTTTCACGGCCCGAGCCACCCGCCAAATCGAAGCTCTCAGAGAGTATTACAAGTTGGCGGTAACAGATCTTTCGTTCCGTGCATGGTTGCACACGAAAAGAGGAAGGAAAATTTAGAGAATAGTGACCCATGGTGAATAGTAGCTCTTATCATAATTCCGTCGATTCCAGCTCATTCGTGGGATTGTTTGGAGTCCATATATGGCCTCGAAATCTCGGTAAGACCTCCCAGTAAAAATTCACTAATTTCAAATTTTTCGTTAAATATTTGGATGTATCCAGTAGTTTCGTAGAATAACATATTGATATAAATTGAATTGATTGAGTATAAGTATATTGAATATATGTATTTGGTAGAATCTGAGTGAAAATGGAACGATTTGGATCGATCCGATAGATTATGTAAGTTTCCGGTATAATAGGTTTTCTGTGTATTAATGTGTTTTTAATCGTAATGATAGATATGAGGCATATATGATGATATGATAGTGTTTGAATAAATTCGGGTAGGTTCGAAGGGTTCGGGACCCTTACGTAGCGTTTGCGGAAATATTTTTGGAAGATTTTCCAAAAATACGTAACCGAGAATTTAAGTTAACTAGTGGCATGAATTAGTTTGTAATCTTGTTTTAAGATTATTGAAATTGAAAACATTGAAATCGGACTTTATTCGGTTGTCCCGGAAAGATCTGAAACTTTGTCAAAGCTAAGTCGGGAATTTCATAAGTTACGATTCTAACGGTGTTTCGCTATTTGTTTTGGTAGACTTGACTAAGACCTGAAGTGCTCGTGAAGCCATGTGAGTAACTCATGCGATGAGTGCTTGAATAATTGATTGGTGTTTTATATATATATATATATATATATATATATATATATGATTGAAGTTTTTAGGATAATACGAGAATAAATAAAAGATATTCTTGAGAACAAAGTTCGAGGTTACACATGGTTAAGATAATCGACCACCACAGGTATGAGACTTTGTTATTACTATGATATGAAGTGGGATATGAAATGAGCTTATTGTTTATATGTACCTATGGAAGTACATAAGGGCATGAACCTGTAACGATATAAATGTGTGTATATGAATGAAAACGTAAATGTATAAGTATATGAACATATATTCGTATATGCGTATGATGTTAAGATATGTATAAGGTGGATATACAGAATTGGTAAATATAGCAAATCATAATTTCTGAATGGGCTTTAGTTTATGTAGGTGTATGTAATATGTGTTAGGGTTGGTGCTCGGAGTGCCAATCCGGATCGTATTTATGTCCGATTCATGAATACGAACAATTTATTTTTCCTTAATATTACTTATTTACGGTAGTATTTCTTGCTTTTATATACATATTTGATCTAATTACGATTAGATTGAAACTAAATATTATTTAGTGATATGTATATATTAGACAAAGACTTGATAATATATTTTATAATGTGCAGTTACAAAGTAGTTTGTAATTGACATTGGGAAGTGTCACTACTAGAAGTATATTATCAAATAAAGTTCCTCGTCAAGATTTACTGACACGGGTCGGTTAGTAAAATTCGCTGAGACCAATACATGTCATTTATCGAGACTTGGTCCGATGGTTTTTCCCAATGAACTATGAGTCTTGGGAGACTCATATAGACGTGTACGTGTTTATTTGATAAACACTGAACGACTCACCAAAAATTTCCTAATAGATGGTTCATCAATGTCAATAGGAATCTTCTCGAGTTGAGTAGCATAGTGGTCATTCGACTTGAGATACCACTGTGGATATATGAGATTTCCTCCACACTTTGATGGCAGTCACGTCACCGATCTATTTAGATCAGATCTCCACCTGTTCGTTGGGTGTGGACTGATGCTCATGATATCCTGTGAGTATCAGATAGAATCCGCCAGTCCTGTGTATAGGGCATAGGTATCTTGAACGTGTTTGCGATATAGTAAATCCATGGTCGTGGTATACTTCGGAAGCGAGTTCCGAGTGTTATTTAGAGATCGTAAATTTGAAAGTCGACTATATTATACCTTAGGGATTTTATGTTCCTATCTATATCCCTGGTAAAATATTGATAGCCTGTGACGGAGGGAATTTACGTATGCAATGACCTCGACTTGCATAGTTTAGTGAGATTATCCGTGGTTGTCATAATTCATGAGTGGGTGAATTATTGACACGAAATTGGATTCCGTGATGGATAAACCTAAACTTAGAGAGTCCCACAATATGAAGTGTACTCGTTGAGCACTTAGGCAACGCGTTATGAATAATACAAATTATTCATAATACTTTACAGGATTATGTGAGTTAATTCGAATCGTTTAAATGGTTAAACGAAAATACATCCATTAGGGGCATTTCAGTCAATTAATAATTAATGTGTATTTGTATTTGATACAAAATTTGATTTGATACATATTAATTATTTGTCAAATGAGACTTTGACAAATGCCATGCTATATGTATTTGTTATTTATTGTAAATAAAATACATATATAATAATAATCATATTAATTAATTATTTAGGTATTTAAATGTTAAATATCTAGATAATTAAATAATATCAATATTGCATAGTTGTTATGCAATATGTTTGATTATTATTGGCTGCAAGTGGCATGATTCTTTTAAGCTTAAAGTTTACAAATTGGATTTGTTAACTTAAAGATTATTATTATTATTTATTTAGATTAATTGACCAAATGACCAAAATGCCCTTCTTTTCCCCCTAAAGTCGGTTATGCTAACCTCCATGGCCGAAACCTTCATAAAAGAAAAGCTCCCAAATTTTTTTAAAGAAACAAGGAAGAAAGTGAAGAAATCAAGAAAAAGTTTAAGGAAATTAGGAGATTTGGAGGTAATCTTCATAACTATTAAACTTAGAAAGTTTATTTCTTGTTCTTCAACATCTAGACAAGTTCTAGGGTTTCTTCCTTTCTTATATTTTGGGCATTTTGATTTGGAGGATGGATTTGGAGGTCAAATGCATGTGTGAAGTTAGCTTGAATGATATTAGTGTAATATTAGTTCAATTTTATCATTTGATGACTTGTTACCATTCTAGAGTGTTATTACCACTCTTGTAACTCCTAGAATTATTCTTGTGTTCTTCATTTGTGGTGACTTTGGTTGGTGTAACTATTAATATGATTAATGTTGAGAAAATTGGATTTAAAGCATGAAAAATGATATTTTTATTACCAAATCAGATCTGAAAAATCAGCGATTTTGGTGATGAAAAGTATGTTGTATGAATGTATTGGATGTGTTTTGGGCATTGGAAAAATTGCCGGAAATTATTTCAGAGTTGAAAAAGGTGAAAAATGACTTTACCGGGTGCGTTTCGAGCTTACCGGGTGTCCACTGTCCAAACAGTGAATTGGTCACTGTTCAGGCAGCCCATGAACTGCCCAAGTACTATTGGGGATGACCTGGGTAGCCTGCATATGTATTGGTTGGTCAGTTCGGACAAAAACGTTTTTTATGCCACTTTGCGAAAAAACGATTTTCGTAAAAGTTTCGCAGTGTTTCTAACTTATTTATGTCGTTATTTGATATCGAATAAATATGTTTGGGTGAAATATGAATGAATTATTCATATTGGATATTGAATAATTTATTCGGTAACTTTAAAAGTTTTTAAGGTTAGGATTTCGCCCGAACCTCGCGCTTCCACTGCGCCCGCGCTAAAACCCCAATAAAAATGGTATCAGAGCAGGTCTGATCCTTCATACATTATATTTATCATGCTTGATATATGATATATAATCCAATTTTGATATTTACACATGCATGTAATTTAGATGTTTCTTAGTTAAATTATGTTTTCCCAGGTAGAATTGAACTGTTGAGAAATCGATCTATATTAAAATTTACATTTGATGTAGAGTAAAACCCTATTTAGGAATATCCCCGCTTAAATAAGGCATTAAAGTAACTAGTATTAGGAATACTTGTTTCTTGGTCTGCCTTGTCAGTACATGCAAATGATTTCCTGATGTTGTAGTTGTATCGTGCCAAAGCTGTACAGTTATGGCTGATGGTAGTTCATTTGCGCCGGTAGAACTTATATGATAAGAGATAAATTCAAGTGAAAGTGAAAATCATGAACGTGCCAAAGCTGTCAGGACTACATCGGTAGCTTGAGTTTGTCACTGACAAGTGAAGCCTTAATATGCCTCCTTGTGACCGTGCCAAAGCATTCATAACGAGAAACGATTAGGATCGAAATCAGGAGTCACAGTGAGTGTGATTGACAATGAGTTGTCTACCTGTGAATATACGTAGGCGAGAACGTGCCAAAGCTGTGAGTCGAAATATATTCATTGGGTCCACTTCTCACTATGGAATTCAATTTAATTATTGGATTCCCATTTTTCGTTGGGGATTACGGTATTATGTAAAGTAGTGGGAGGCACTACTAGGATAAAAATACATAACTAAGGCAGTGTGTAATATTATGAAAATTACCACTTATGTTTTCCTTATTCTATAGTGTTAATAGAACTAAACTTTTAATCCATTACATGCATATTTTATATATGTTTTCTAACTTCCCTTGTGGTTGCAGTTTTCTAGAATAAGTTCTAGATTATGAGTAGGCTTAGATATTATTAGATTAATCTAAACCATCGGGAACTGTTGTTCCGATTTTCTTTAAAAATCAAGATGGTTAGTGACTTAGTTACTAAGTCACATTATGTAATCTAAATAGATATCTATTTTAGGATATAATTCTCTATAGAGAATAGTTTCTTATGTAGTAAGAATTGACGTGAATTAGTTCATGTCTTGAGATTCTTGACTGGCATTAAGAAAACCCCATTAGGTATTTGTTTATCTGATAATGACGTTTCTTGGCTTTAGTGACCTTTAAAGGTAGTGTGTCTGACACAATTTGCTAATCATTTATTTGCAATTGTTGTGAATAGTTGAAGGCAAATTATAAAGCTAAAGAAAGGGGATGTGTATAATTATGTATTGAGAATATCGATTCTCACAAAACGACAACTATAGGTATTGGATACCAGATCTCTTGTCTAGTTATTTAAAATATTATTTAATAATTATTTTGATATTTGATATCAGAACTTGCAACTATTGGATAGTTACTTGTTCTTTATAAACAGTTGTTACATATTTTAATACGACTAGTAGTGTTATTGATATAAAGATAAAAATTAAGAAAAATATTCGGTTGAGTAAATAACTTAGAACAATGCTTTATGAGATTTTATCACTTAAACATTATATGCTTATTCTGTATGGTAAAGGTTGGTCTGATACGAGATCATACCACATATCCTTATCCATTTAATGAATATTGTATTTGGGAATGTGATTAAATCTCATTTAACCAATGATCGTCATTAGACCATAGATTTATTAAACTAATACATTGGATATATGTAGTTTAATGAATTATAAATTGTCTTGGATATTTTTCTTTACTTCGTAACTTAGTTAATGAATTATCATGACTTAGTTATGTGTTTCTAAAAGAACACATATTGAATGTCTTGAATGGTTCGAGAACATTCAATATATTTCTGATGAAACTCGAATAAAATATTTTGAATGGTTCAAAAATATTCGATTTGAAGATTTGAAAACTATATCCTTAAAATTCATCATGAGTCTTTGAATTATTCAAAGATGTTTGATATGATCAAACATATAAATTTATGGCAATTGATTCTAAGGTTATTCAATGAATATGATTCTTACTCAATATTATTCTTCTACGATTCCATTGTGATAGAATTGGTTAGTGGGAGAAATCGAATCTTATATGATTTGATTTGTTTGATATTGAATGTTATCGAATTAGTTTCAATACTCTTGGGGATATGCTCTAGTAACACTAATTCATTCTTTTAATTAATGTTCCATTAGTTTCTATAGTTATATATATGATATGTATAAGTAGAAAATTCGAATCTTGAAAAGTTTGAGATTTGAATCTTTCTTTTTGTATAATGGTTATATAATTGAAAAGTACTTGCGCCTCGGAGGTACAAGTAAAATTTTTATCATTTATTCTATTTAATAGAATATTGTATTCTATTTGATAGAATATCTTATCTACGATCTCGAGTAATAAAATTATTTTATTACTTGGTATGTAACATTAGATGTTAACGATTGTAGAAAATACTTGACTTATTGAAGTTAAATAAAGAGTGATAAACTATAAATGGAACTACATAATTAAAAAGATGAAAAGACCCTTAGAAAGCTTCCATATAAGTCCAATGGGATGTCAGAATCATTTGCGAAGTATTTGATACTTAATGGTTCTTTGTTTTCTTATCGCAGAAAATTATCATATAACTTGTTGTGGGAGCGATATTTGATATCGATATCAGAAGTTGACATTAAACCATAGATCCAAGATTGTTCATAGCTTGCTACGATCAAGTTTTGAACTTGATTAAGCTTTCGTTATGAATCGTTCATAAAATGTGCAAATGATTTCCACAACAAAAGTAAAGTGAGCTTATTAAAGGTTTGACCTTTATAGTATGACAGTGAGAAATGTTATACTCAATAATCTATTGTAGATTCTGAGGAAACTTGTCTCTAGTCACACTGATTGAACAATTAAGGATATGTTAGTTAATATTGATATTAAACTATGTATTTTAGTTAGGAATACAAAGTGGCGTTCCTGAATGGTTTCTTCTTCGAAGAAGATATCCATTATGATTTCTTTTCTTGAAGAGTTCGTTCTGGAATGGCCCTGGAGTTTGTATTCTTTTAAGATCACATTTTGATATACCATCTTATAGAGCTTATTGTAGACTCAGATGAGCATTCCGGAAATATGTGTGCTCTAATTTTGATATTAGTCAAATTGTCTAATTTTATCAAAGCATAGAGAATACATATGTGATAGTAGGGTTAGTGGGAGCGTACAAATTTCTTTCTAATGTTATATATCCTAACGACATTATCATTATTAATATAATAATGAAGTGTTTGTAAGGTAAAAAGTTTACTTAAGTCTTTTTTTTTGTGAAAGCAGTGAGAATAGTCTTTGTTATATTCGATATAAAGTTTTATATATGATAAAAAAAATAACAGACTTGTGAGATACTCTCATTAATCATGCATTAGATATGATCTAATAAAGGACACGGCAAGACTATATGTGTGACAGTTAGTATAATTGTTTTACAGTTAGTGTGTCTCTTGTATATAATATTTATCTTTCGTAAATGATGATTCCTTTGTCGAAAAAGAAATTGATTAGAATGCATAGTCAATCTTATACATCATAGGATGATGGTATAATGAATATTATATTATGCGATTAAAGATATCAATCTAATTGTAATTATTATGAGTTATTTTGATACCCTGACCATATGATGGGTCTTGAAATATGTTCTTTGTTATCTTTGAGATATAAGAACGAGTTTTTTAGTCATGGAGAATATTATCCACAACCATTAGGATCCGATTAGTTTTGACTCTAATTATAACATTAGATGGTCTATGTCATATAGTTAGAAAAGATGCAGTGTGAGTGTCACAGATGATTCTACTGTGTAAGTAGAATTAATTATGACTTATGAAGTATTGACTTATGAAGTTGCATAGTGACCTTATAATTAGAAGTTTTTGATATTAATGTTGTGCTTGTGGTTGTCTGTATAGTATTGTGGACCTGATCCCTAAATACTTGGACAATTCAGTAGCTGTAGCACAATATTGATGTCGCATCTGAGTCATATTGATGTATAACTTATGTTATACAATATATATGAATGATGCTGGCGAAGGGAAACAATTGGGTTTGTTGGACAAACGATTGAGTTTGTTGGAAAAACTCAATATGTTATACCTGTGTACATGGCATATGTATCTTGAACGTGTTTGCGATCTAGTAAATCCATGGTCGTGGTATACTTCGGAAGTGAGTTCCGAGTGTTATTTAGAGATCATAAATTTGAAATTCGACTATATTATACCTTAGGGATTTGACGTTCCTATCTATATCCACGGTATAATATTGATAGCCTGTGACGGGGGGATTATACATATGCAATGACCTCTACTTGCATAGTGTAGGCACTGCATTTTTACAGATAAGTCCCTATGATGAGTCTCATTTTGGAGACACTACCTTTTAAGTCACGGAGATCACGGAAAACGGACATCGGAAGGGGAATTCAGAATAAACAAGGTTCACTGTTTTCGTTGGTGCTGCGTTCGTTACTTCGTTCGAACGTAAGGCAGATTTCGGACGTTGGTGCCGCGTTCGATTAGGCGTTCGAACGGTGTCGGTAATTCTGGTTTTGCTGCTAGCCTCACATTAAGCCCAATTCGCCCAAACCTTGGCCCACACGCCCAAGCCCACTTAAAACACATATTTAACACATGGTGAAATAAAAACAAATCTAAAAATCACATACCAAATTAAATAAAATACTTACAAAAATTAAAGAAATTGCATGCCTAATTAAAATCAATCAACAAACTAAATGCCTAATCCAAGCCAATCAAATATTCAACATGCCTAATCCAAGCCAATCAAATCCCTTGCTTTCCTTGTCCAACACCAAATCATATCCCTTTTTAAATACACAAATCCTTTCCTCATCGAGCCTAACCCTTTGCCTATAAAAAGAACCATTCACCAACCTTCTCAAGGCTAGCTAGCTCATTCACACAAAAAAGCCTCCTCTCTCCACTCTCTCTAGAGTTCACGCCCATTACAGAAAAAAAAAAAAGAAGAAAAGAATCCCCAACCCTTTTCCCCTAGCTCACATACAAAACACAAACAACACACAACAACCCTTCCCTCACCAACTTAACAAGAACAACACACAGCAGCCCCTAACCCTTGAACAGCCCCTTCACCTCACCGAAAAACACATCCCAAACAGCCTTAAAACACGCATACAGCAGCCCTAAACACACACATAAAACAGCCCCCGAACCACACCATAACACCACCGAAAATAACACCCAAAACAGTAGCCAAAACATCCCAAAAACAGTAACTAAAATACAGCAGCAAAACGGTAGCAGCGGCAGCGAATCGGAGTCAAAATAGCAGCAAAAGACGGAGGACGACGACCCAAAATAGTAAGACAACGAACGAGAGCAGTGAACCAGTAAACCGGAAGAGTTGCGGAGCTTTACCCCTTCCGATCTTCATGAAACGCGAGTCCGAGAGACGACTTAAAAGGTTAGACCTGAGGGCACTTTTTCTTTAGTTTATATTCGTTTCTTTTATTATTGAATTCTATTCGCATGAGAGTCGTTTATGGATGCATGTTGTGGCTTGAATGAAATGGAAGAGTGTCGTCTCTTGTGGTATATAGGATGGAAACCCAGACGTAAATTCCGTAGCCGAATCCGAATGGACGGTAGTGCGGTCTGTACTTGGGACACAACTCCACGTACCACTTGAGTAAACGGCACACCTTCTCCTGTTTTGTGTTGCTTTAGTTTATTTAATTCTTGTTATTTAAATTCTGCATGTTGTCTATTCCCGTATGATACGATCGAGTGCATGGGCTTAGTAAGTGCGATGAAAGGTTCCCTAATTGGAGGGTTAAAATCCTTCACCACGATGCTCTGCCGCACCGATTGATGTGTGTTCGGTTGAATGCGAAATACGTTCAATCGGACATACTTGGTTTGACATGATTGTCCTAATTTTCGTATGCATGATTCAACCGAGCGCATGGGCTTAGTAAGTGCGATGTGAGATCCCCTATGGGGAGGGGCTTAAGCCCTTTACCACGAGGCTTTGCCGCGCCGGTTGATGTGTGTTCGGTTGGATACAAGATACGTTCAATCGGGCACACTATGTTTAATATTATTGCTTTTCATTCTATGTATGCAGGATTCAGTCGAGCGCATGGGCTTAGTATGTTGGTCTAAAGGTCCTCTCTTTGAGAGATCAAGAGCCCCAAAAGGCCACCTTTACGGCAGTACTTCGCCGCGCGCCCCTTTATTTTTTTTGTATTGGCGTCTCATTTCATGCATCAGGTCTGTTCCCGTTCGAACGCGTTTACAAACGCAACTCGAACGCGCATGCATTTTGCCTTATCATGCATCAGGTCTCATCTCTGTTCGAACGCGTTCACGAACGCCACATGAACGTGAGTGTTCTGTTTCATTTCCGTTCGCACGCGTTAACAAACGCCACACGAACGTGAGTATTCTGTTTCATTTACGTTCGAACGCGTTCACAAACGCCACACGAACGTGAGCATTCTGTTTCATTTCCATTTCCGTTCGAAACAGCGTTTACGAACGCTCTCGAACGAGAACCTTCTGTTTAACGTTCGAACGCGTCTACGAACGCTGCACGAACGCACACGGTAAACAGATCCTCTTGCATCACATTATGACATGTCCATCTTAGCATATGGTTACCCCTTTGTACGCCATGCATTTGTATTACCTCTCTAGTTGTCTGTGCCTACAATGTTGTTTATCGTCATTTTGATTTCCTTTACATTACATGCAAATGTTACCATGGCTGTTTGTGTTTATACTTACATGAATGATTGAATTCTTATGACGTTATGTGCTTGTTGTTGCAAAGGCCTACTTTTGAGCATGTGAATTGGCAATAAGGTTTGGTTTCATGTATGTTTGATGTAAACTATACTTTCAAGCATGTGAATTTAGGACTGTGTTTCACTTGGAAATATATGTCATAGGCTTGGTTGGATTAATTGCATAAATCTTTACATTACAAGTTGCATAAGTAATGGACCATTCTGAACCCAATGGTTGGAGGTCTTCCCTTGCGAGGGGTGAGTGCGGCCTTAAATCTTTGTCCCGGTTCACACCGGGTGGCGACTCCACAGTATTTCGTACTTCCCAACTAGTGCCGCGAGCCTAGAAACGGCGTCGCCCAGGTCCTGTTGTCCTACACATAGTTTAACGAGATTATCTGTGGTCGTCATAATTCATGAGTGGGTAAATTATGGACACGAAATTGGATTCTGTGACGGATAAACCTAAACTTAGAGAGTCCCACAATATGAAGTGTACTCGTTGAGCACTTGGGCAATGTGTTATGAATAATACAGATAATTCATAACTTTACCAGATTATGTGAGTTAATCGAATCATTTAAAAGGTTAAACGAAAATACATACATTAGGGGCATTTCGGTCAATTAATAATTAATGTGTATTTGTATTTGATACAAAATTTGATTTGATACATATTAATTATTTGTCAAATGAGACTTTGACACATGCCATTGATATATGTATTTGTTATTTAATATAAATAAAATACATATAAATAATAATCGCATTAATTAATTACTTAGGTATTTAAATGTTAAATATCTAGATAATTAAATAATATCAATATTGCATAGTTGTTATGCAATATGTTTGATTATTATGGGTACAAGTGGCATGATTCTTTTAAGATTAAAGTTTACAAATTAGATTTTTTAAGTTAAGCTTATTATTATTATTTAATTAGATTAATTGACCAAATGACCAAAATGCCATTCTTTTCCCTCTAAAGTCGGTTATGCTTGCTATTTAAATTGAGAAAATTTTGTTTTCTCATTCAATAACCTCAATGGCTGAAACCTTCATAAAATAAAAGCTCCCAAATTTGTTTGAAGAAACAAGGAATAAAGTGAAGAAATCAAGAAAAAGTTTAAGGAAATTAGGAGATTTTGAGGTAATCTTCATAACTCTTAAACTTAGAAAGTTTGTTTCTTATTCTTGAGTATCTAGACAAGTTCTAGGGTTTCTTCCTTTCTTATATTTTGGGCTTTTTTGATTTGGAGGATGGATTTGGAGGCCAAATGCATATGTGAAGTTAGATTGAATGATATTAGTGTAATATTAGTTCAATTTTATCATTTGATGACTTGTTGCCTTTCTAGAGTGTTATGAACACTCTTATAACTCCTAGAATTGTTCTTGAGTTTTTCATTTGTGGTGACTTTGGTTGGTGTAACTATTAATATGATTAATGTTGAGAAAATTGGATTTAAAGTATGAAAAATGATATTTTTATTACCAAATCAGATCTGGAAATTTTGTTATTTTGGTGATGAGAAGTATGTTGTATGAATGTATTGGATGTGTTTTGGGCATTGGAATAATTGTCGGAAATTATTTCGGAGTTGAAATACGCGAAAACAGTGAAAAACAGCGTTACCGGGTGAGTTTCAGGTTTACCGGATGTTCGCTGTCCAAACAGTGAATTGGTCAATGTTCAGGCAGCCCATGAACTTCCCAAGTACTATTGAGGATGACCTGGGAAGCCCCCATGTTTATTGGTTGGTCAGTTCGGACAAAAACGTGTTTTATGCCACTTTGCGGAAAAACGGTTTTCGTAAAAGTTTCGCAGTGTTTCTAACTTATTTATGTCATTATTTGATATCGAATAAATATGTTTAGGTGAAATATGAATGAATTATTCATATTGGATATTGAATAATTTAATCGATAACTTTAAAAATTTTTAAAGTTACGATTTCGCCCGAACCGCGCGCTTCCGCTGCGCCCGCGTTAAAACCCCAACAATATGAATAAGTTGTTATTGTCTTATACATGTAAATTATTTGTTTAGAGATTCAAATGGTTAAGTACTATAAGGAAGGAATATAAGCTAAGTTCTCCTCAAATGGATATGTTCATTTGATAAAGGTACTATATCAAATGCTTCTAGATAGAAATTGTGAAAATGAATATGTTTGATCGATAAAAGAAAAGATATTAGGACTATTAAAGGTATATCTTTTGCATTCGTAGTAATATGTATATTCGTATGTTTGAAACATATGTATATTTTTGAATATTTGAATGATGTCTTTGAGTGATTGTCATGGATGTACTTGTGCATGAGAAGTTATGCGATGAGTTTGGTGTGTCGTGATATGCATGCATGTATGTATGTTTGATTGGTTTTTGTACTCGTGGTATAGTAGTCGAGCTGGTTAGGAATCCGTTCGGACGAAATTCATCTCATACTTATTCTAAAATAGGTAATGAGTCCCGTAAGAGTATTGTGTGTGTAAGCCAGTCGTATGTATGTGTTGTTGGATGATGTGATCTTTGATGTACCGATTATTATGTGTGCTTCGTGGTTGGTTGCATGATGTTTTTAAATATTTCTGAGTGTATGTATGTGTATGACAGAACTCGTGATATGTATGGATCATGTATGCTTATATGAAATGAGTGGATGATTTGAAACCGATGTGAATATCAGAGGTTATAAAGTGTGTTTACTAAGTTGTGTTTGTATGAATATAAGAGAAATGTGCCATGGTATGGTAAATGCATATGAATCCCGAATGTCAAGCTATTGCAAGGTTATGGTGATTAAAGAAAGCTAAAGAAAGTTTGTTTTGGTATAAAAAAAATTTGTAATCGAATAGAAGGAAGTTTATTTGATTTACCGATTTGATGATATTTCAAATATGGATATTTGTGATAAAAGTGTAGATGTATGACTTCATATTTCAGGTGATTGAAGCGAGTTTTATATTAAACGATATTATTTATGGTATTCAAGTTTTGCTTTGTATGTTTTTGATGTTAGCTATTAGATTGGCACATATGTAGATATGTAAATGTAAAAATTTGACATGGGTTAAGTGTAAAAGATAATAACAAGTTAATAAATTCAAACTTGTAACAATTTAGTAATTCTTATTAATCTGTTGATATGTTTTACTTGTTTTTTTGTAGTACTAGCATGGTTACTTACTGAGTTTTTATAACTCACACCAAACCAGTTTGCTAGTTTTGCAGGTTGGCTACCAGATGGGTCAGCCACTTCAGCTTTGGAAGTCATGCTCGAGACGCGGATCACCCAAGCAATAGTCACCCTCGTAAGTGTCCTAGGAGAAGTTTTAGGAGTTTAGGATGTTTGGTTATTATTTTAATTATCGTGCTGAACACGCTGTTTGTATATATTAAGTAAATATTTTGATTGCTTACGATGTTGTGGGCACAGAGCCCTTGAGTGTTGATAGATGATGTGGACACAGAGCCATTGAGTGTTGATAGATGATGTGGGCTCAGAGCCCTTAGGATATGATTTTGATATATTTTTTGTGGACCTGAGGTCATTTTGTTTGTTTTTATTTTCTTAGATTTCGTTTTGATGCTAGACTGTGTTACAGGTTGTCCAATTTTAGGATACATCATGCCGAATTTTCTATAAATTTAGAGGCTTATGGAGATTGTTCAATCATGTCTTATGCCGATAGCATCATGCCTCTGGCAAGGTGTTACATAATACCTCATGATGGTGTTATGTGAGGATTAAAGGTTACTCGTGGATTACATAACCATCGATTAGAAGAATATATTGATGGTCATGAGTCTCCGTTAGGCTAAAACCAATAGAGAAATAATTTGTGCTCGACAAGGCCAACAACACCGCACCTCGTGATATTCTTAATATTTTGAAGGAAATAGACCCGTCAAATACTACAGGAATCAAAAGTATGTACAATGCCATTTTCATAAATAAAGAAGCTAAATTGGGTGGTTTAACTTCTATTCAATATGTCTTGGATCAATTAATTAAGAACAAATATCTTCATGATTACCATACAAATCCAGACACCAACGAAATCACATATATTCTTTGGGTTCATTCTAAAAGCCTAGAGCCATATGTTAACTTTTCATCTGTGTTGATCATTGATGACACATACAAGGCTAATGAGTATTGAATACCACTATTGGAGGTTGTTACTATCACATCCACAATATGAACTTACTTGTTTATGTTCCCATATCTTAGTAATGAGAGGGAAGAGCAAATGACATGGGTATTATCAATCTTGAAGAAATAGATTGTTGAGAAAGGGGCATCGTTGCCATCAGTATTTCTTTCAGATTGGGATTTGGGATGATTAAAGTCATTGAAACATATTTTCCAATGGCACATCACATGCTTTGTATTTGGCACATAAATCACTGCGTAATAAAGAAATGCAGTCATATGTTTGGTATGTAGTGGAAACACTTTTATTCATCATGACACTCCCTTATTAATTCATCAACACAGTGGTTTTACTAGCAGAAACGGTAGGTGATGCACGAGAAGTTTAGACAATTCAATGGTGTTCTAAATTAATTTTGGGAGACATGGTTACACTCTTACAGAGATCGATTTTTTTCAGTATGGATTGATGCATGTATGCACCTGAGGCACAATTCAAGTCAAATGTATAGTTACTTTATGATTTTACTATTTCAATTTTGTTCATTATTGTGCTACTTTTGAAAAAACACGATGCATTTTTCAATTACAGGGTAGAGTTTGCACATTCTAGGCTGAAGTTCTATTTGGGAGATACCATGCCATCCCTATAAACATCTTTTGAAAAAATACACAAGATGTTGATAATTCAGTTTGGGGATACTCAGAAGTCATTCGAGAAATCTCTAAACATTCCACGTCATACATATTTACTTGAAGAGATTTTTAATCTAATAAGGTGTCGGATTTCATTAGAGGTAATAGATTTAATTTATGCTCAACTGAAATGCGTTGAGGAAACATCTCACCAACTAGATGGTATGTGCAACTGTTCATTCAAAATAATATACGGATTGACATGCGAGCACGATATTGCATATTATCTTCACATTTCCATTCCAATTTCGATAGATAGTATTGCCGCACATTGGAGGAGGTTATCTATACACGGACATGGGTTCAATTACGATGGAACACGACCCAACATGACATCAAATATTGCTGAGAGATTAGATGGGATGGATCCATGTATGCGAAAGCATATGATAGACATGTTTCTCGATATGACGGATCCATCTCAAAGCATAGTAATTACGCCTAAAAAGTACTTGCGGTTACTTACGGTTATCGCAGTATAGTCGGGGTGTCGATTCCTCAGAGAGATGGTTATAAAGAACTGATTTACTTAAACAAAACGTTAGTAGTTACTTAATGAAAAAAAAGATTGAATTGACAATATAAGATAAAAAAAACTATGGAATATATATTGAAGAACATTAGTAGAGATAAACAGCAAAATGTCAGGAATTCCTCTTATATTAACTCCCTATATTCAGTTATTGATTCCTTTTTATTACATAATTGAAGGTTTCACATGCCAAACCAACAATCGGAAGATATCCAATTCTACACCTATTAAATTCTAAGGTAATCGATGATATAATTTCTCTATGTTAACAGCACACAAAGTTATCATTACGAGCTATCTAACGTCGATAATATACCCTCAGACAATACTGCAGCAGAATACCAACTCATAAAACAACTTTACCAGTCACAATTGGGTTCCCCAATCACACATAGAAAAAGCATGACTGAATCTATATGCAAGTTGAATAAACACAGTTTCTGGATTCATAAATCGAAAGATAATAAAGAATAATTAACATCAATTGTATTAAACGATTAAGTGTACTTATGAATCAACAACATGAATATAAAAACTTAAATACAAGAGTTCATCCTTAGTTTTGCCTAAGAGATTAATTCTCCATGCAGAAGAGAGATACAACCTTGATAGATATGAGAGATGTCATGTCATCTTGAAGTTCTTCGTCATTCTCTCTCGAAATTGTGTTTGTGGCTCTTTGTTGTGTGTTCTCCCTTGCTTTTCTATGTTTTTATCCTATTTTCTCTTCATTTTAGGGTTTGGACGAAGTTGGGTTTTTATAGGGAAGTGGCGCCGTGGTACCAAACTTGTTTGCTTTTGTATACATTGCAGATCCGAAGGCACGTCGCGATGCGTGGTAAAATTCTGGCTTTGTGATTTCTTCATTTCCGCTTTTCCCGCGTGCTTCCGATGTGTCCGTAAGGTCCCGAAACACGCGTAATTGCTCCAATCTTCATATTCCATTGCTCCTAATAACAAAGCATAAAATAAACTCTAATTAAGATTAAATACATGATAATTAAGCTGAGTTAGCGATGTTCAAAGTGCACTTTCATGCACTTATCAAAGCGCCCAACCAGCTTATTGTTAGTCCTTAGCAATTCAAGCACAAAATAAAATAAGAACTAAACTAAATAAAACTATCTAAGCCATTTTCGTAGGGATCACAATTGAATTTAGTGTATGCAACAAGCCTTTAAACCCCTAGGTGTCCCTAGTGGACGAGTTATAGTCTCGTGAGGGCTTACAACGACGAGACCCACAAACGTCATTTAAAACACATACATTTATGCAAAATTAACAAAATGAAATAGTCCCAATAGTTATACATATTATTGTCCTCAAAGAATCTCTAGCAATGAAATCAGAGAATTTTCAAAGTACTCAACGCAACTTAAATCCAAGTCTTTGAATAAGTCATCTAAGCCAGACTCACTGTGTGTGTAAAAGTTCATTCACAGCTTGATTCCTAGGTAAGCCAAATCAATGATTCGTTTAAAAATTGGGATTCGATGGGTCAAACCAACCTAGATATCTCAATTATGCTATGTAATTGCCTCTCTGTACTCAGTATGGTATGATGATTTTTTTTTCTTTTTCTATTTTTTCCTTTTTTTTTTGTTTTTGAATTTTTCTCCTTTTCTTTTTCCTTCAACACACATACCCTTTAAGGTAGCATTTTTCCTCATGGTGGTCCTAACCCTCGCCCATGGGTAGTTTCACATTTATCGGTTATAGGTGGTTTAATTTCTTTCTTTCGAGACTATTTCTTTTTATTTTTAACCATACCACACATCATAACACTAGCAAATCAGGATAGACATCTAAGTAAATGGTCATTCATCGACATACAATTTCTTTAACTAGTCACTTTTCCAACTACATAGGCTTTCACTGCTAAAAAACCTATAGTTAAGTGCTTACGAGTCTAACCTAGATCAATTACTCAAGGCATCAAATAAAAGTACTTTAAAGAACTTATCATTTCTAAGATTTCACCCTAAAGCAAACAATATCATCATAGGACTTATGTTTTACTATTAAGGACTAAAAACAGACAAAACGAATATATATAATTTTATAATAAGTATTATCACGAGTATTATCATGCGCATGCATACACCCCCACACTTAAAACTTGTATTGTCCTCAATGTAATATAAATATAAAGAAACGAGATTAAGGAATAACACTACCTAACACAGAGTTGATCAGGTTCTTGCTGGTAAGACTTTAGTTGTGTGGCTGTGTAGGTTGTGCTGACACCTGCATAATTACTCATGCAAACAATAAACATGCAATTAGCATACAATAAAATACAACTAAAGTAAAGAAAAATAATAAATAAGATAATAAAATGAATAAAATAAATAAATACAGATGCAAGGTTGCCTCCCTGCTAGCGCTAAGTTTAACGTCTTCAGCCGGACATAACCACATGATGTTGTCATGGTGGCTTCCATGTAGTGAACTGATGAAGGCATGAGAAATAAGTTTTTTCTAGCAGTTGTAGTTTATCTATTGATCCCTCAGGGTCTGGTGGTTTAGATTGTAGGCGGCACATATGTAAAAGTTGGTTCAATCTCCTTTTTAACTTCCCAGGGATCATCTTCAAATGAGCACTAACTCTCTTTTTCCTCCTTTTACGGTACTTTGGGGTCAATTTCAGTTTGGGATGGTGTGATTCATGTTATGAAGAAGCTGTTTCTGGTAAGACTGTGTCTAGCATGTATGTATATTGGCACTCATCATCACCTTGTGGTTGTTTTTCAACATGAAAAATATTTATTTCCAGTGTCATATTCCCAAATGATAGTTTCATGAGACCATTCTTGCAATTAATAAGGGCATTAGCTGTAGCAAGAAAAGGTCTACCTAAGATTAGTGGAATTTTTGACTCAGTTTTAACCACAGACTGAGTATCTAAGATCAGGAAATCAATGAGGTAATAGAATTTATCGATTTGACCTAAAACATCTTCAACTACACCCCTCGGTGCTCTGTTAGATCGGTCCACTAACTGTAAAACTATAGATGTAGGTTTAATCTCACCAAGCCCTAACTGCATATAAATAGAATATGGCATAAGATTAACACTAGCACCTAAATCTAAAAAGCTTGACCGAACTCATGTGTGCCAATGTGACAAGTAATGGTAGGACACCCTAGATCTTTATATTTTGGTGGAGTCCTCTGTTCAATTACTGCACTAGCCTGCTCTGTCAAGAATGCAGTCTTCTTCACATGATGTTTTCTCTTTATGGTGCATAGATCATTTAAAACCTTCGCATAAGTGGGAACTTGTTTTATCACATGTAACAAAGGAATGTTGATTTTTACCTACTTTAAATGTTCTAGGATCTCACCATTTGGGTCTGGAGCTCTCTCTGTGGGCCTAAGTGCTTGAGAAAATGGTACTCTAACTGGGATATGTGGCACTTGTTCTTCCTGAGGGGTATTTACACTACTATATTTGGGATCACCTATAATATTGGGGGTGTCCTACAAACCTACCTCCTTACCACTCATAGTAATTATGAATGTACACATTTTACATTAGATGCTTCATGATCAGCATGTGCCATGTGTTGCCCTTATGGATTTGGTTGAGCCTGAGATGGGAATTTTCCTTGTTCATGCACACTCAGGACATTAGTCAACTTAGAGACTTGACTCTTAATCTCCTTATTGTCTTCAACTACCTGAACTATCAACGACTCAAACCTTTGATTGGTTTTGTTCTCGGCTTCTACAAATGCTTGCACAGTATCATCTAAGGAATTCCTAGGAACGACATGTGTGTGATACTGGGGGCACTGTAACCTTTGGGTTGTGATGTCTGGGTAGGCTGATAAGACTCATGTTTCCAACTAAGATTGGGATGGTTCCGCCAAATGGGATTATAGGTATCTGAATAAGGTGTGTATGGCTTCTTGGACATCCCTAAAGTGTTACAGTGTTCCTCATATGTGCCCATCATCTCACCATATATCGGGCACTCTTAGGCTAGATGGTCAGTTCTCTTACACACAAAGCATACCCCTTGAGGTTCTAAATGGGCTACTGCATGCATAGTCTGGCTATTCTTAGCTTTTAAGGCTCATAACTGTCTATTTAATAACTCAACTTGTGCCTTAAGACTATCCTCTTCCCTAAAGTGGTGTATGCCTCTGCTAGATGGAGTGAGGTGTGTCCTATCAGTGATATCAATGGCATTAGGTCTAGTCCAAGTGTGAGATTTCTCAGCTAAGTCATTTAAGTACTCTAACACCTCATCAGAGTTCTTTAGGATGAACTCACCATTGCACATTGTCTCCATGAATTGACGCTCTCTGGGGATTAAACCGTCATAAAAATAGCTCACTGAGCGCCAACTCTCATATCCATGGTGAGGACAACTCGCTAACATCTCCTTATACCTCTCCCATGTTTGATAAATGGTTTCACTGTCTTTTTGGGAGAAGATAGATATTTGTCTTTTCAAGGCATTCATCTTATGGTGTGGGAAGTATTTATTAAAGAATGTCTATGTCATCTCTCCCCATGATCCTATTGACCGAGGTCTTAGAGAATACAACCAGCTTTTAGCTCTATTCTTAATGGCAAAAGGGAAGAACTTAAGTCTAATTGTGTCAGTGGTTCCAAACCGGTCATGGAAAATTGCTACAACCTCTTCAAATTCTCTAATGTGCACATAAGGATTATCGTTCTCCAAACCATGAAAGGTTTGGAGATACTGTATCATTCCAGGCTTAAAATCTATATGTGGTGCATTAGGAGGAAACATGAAGCACGATGGTGTAGCTGTGCGAGTTGGGTAGAGGTACTCCTCAAGAGTCCTCATAGGTGGTCTCTCATATTCACTCATAGTATGTGCACTAGACGTGGAGGGTGTGGCAAAGAGATTGTCAAACAAACTCTTTGAGTTTGAGTTTTCTTCTTCAGTCCTAACAAATCTACCAAACCTATCTCTACCTCTAGACATGCAATTAAAACACAAGTGAAACAAGGAACAGAAATAAAAAGAATAAACTAAAAGGAAATAATTAAAAAGAAATCAAAAACTAAAATTAAATCTGAAATAAAATAGATAAAAAAATAAACTAAAAAAATCAAAACTAAACTAAAACTAAAACTGAAATTGAAATAAAATAAATAAATAAGTAAATAATAATAAAAAAATGATATGGAACGAAGTTACCGCTTTTGTTTGGTGGAATGGATCCAACCTACGTCCACAGACACAAGGAAAAATGAAATTTTATAACGTGGTTGGGTATGTCTGACCTGCCTATATCTCGAGCTCGGCTGACCAACATCTTACAAGTTCACTCTCATACTTAAGTTTTTTTGCTCTTTTTATTACAAGTTATGTGTGAAAATAGATTTATCCAACCCATTACAATGAACTCCCAATCACTTTATATACTAAGGCGAACTCTATTGTTCCCCTATCTTTATGACGTCAACCACGTGAATCTGCCTCTGCCGTGTAAGATCTCTATCCCAACTACTCTGCTAACTATCACCTTACCACCTACAACTCTGCCATCTGAACTTCATTAAATGATGCTACTTTTGGTAACCGCCACACGCTATCTGCCTATGCCAGCCCATACTTCAACCACTCCCACACGGCAACTTGTGTCAGAAGATAAACTTATAACCTGCCCCAGTCACATCAGACCTTTTGGAGAATGCAAGTTCCTATTGTTAGTGTCCTAGACATGCCAAGGATCTCTAAATCAATATATGTGTGTGAAATAAACAAGTAAGTTTGCGGAAAAGACTTATATTGATCGGTTGAAGTTCAAAACTTTTGTTGGATGTAGAAGCTCCAAGCCTTCTTTTTGAATTCCAAACTCTTGGGTGAGTTTCCCTATCACCTTTCTTTGACTCCCAAAGTGCTAGCTTTGTCCAAAAATTGAAACAAAATTTTACCTCCAAGGTGTAGAGAATTTGGCCATGGTGAGATGGAGAGGAAAGAGAGAAGTGTGAATAGTGTATTTTGTATTTTCCAAAAACATAATACCAAAGTTGTGAAAAGTGTGTGTTTTGACTTCTAAAGTACAATTAATATTGCTAACCACTTCCATCATCTTTTGACAAGTTGATATAAGTTAAAGTGGGTCCCACCACTTTAAATTCCAAATTCAAGTTGGCTTGTACAACACACTTTGGGCCAGGTTCGTTTAATCCGACTAAACGAATTTTCCGTCGCTACGTAATTAAATCAAATTTAATTAAATAATAATGCCTAGCAAAATTATTACGAAAGTCGCTTACGAATTAATTCCAAATTAATTCGTTCGCTTAAATTAAAATCCAATTTTAATTCCGTATTGAAATCTAATTTCAATTAAAATATCAAATATATTATTTTAGCCCAATTAAATAAATTAAATAGTAAAATCCAATTTAACTATTAAATTTACTTTTACGATTAATTCCAAATTAATCGCGTTCTCTCTTCTAGACGAATTTAATCCCAGATAAATTCTTGCCGTAATTAATCCTAGATTAATTTTCTCTCTCATAATTAATCCCAGATTAATTCTGTTCGAGTCAAATGTCATCGGTGAATCTTTGGGAAGTGACCCAAGAGATCCCTGGATAGGTTGGCAGTAAATACGGTTGTCGGACTATCCGACACGTGCGTACCCCGTACTACGTTCTCACCGATTTACAAGACATGATTGACTTCTAGCAAAGCACCGTGCCTACCCAATTCTCCAGAAATATTCAACGAAGAATATATAATCTGTATACGACAAAATATACAATGTATTGCGTAATACGATCCAGTATCGGATGTCACATGCTAGGCCTAGGGCTGGAATTGTATCTACCCTGTACGAAGCATATATCGGATCACTAGCAACTAATCTATCTAATCGGATAATCATGACCTAGTTATACTATCCCGATAGCTGCAACATTTAAGAGTACTAGTTATGTATCCTGCGTGATCATCATCTCCATATGACTGAAGTGATACTTCCATCTTGACATCACACCCAATACACTAAGATTCTCAGTAAACCTAGAAGAGGCGTACACAGAACCTATTAAAGCTCCGGACAACCAAAACCAAAGTATACTGATTGTCGCAAGTATTAGCGATGCAAGTCTCAGGTTAAGACCACATACACCTACCCTGATTCGGATTCCCATAGACACATAGTCATATTACCAATGGGACTCCGATTGGTATATCCAGAGCGAAGCTGTTCTCGGTCCGACGGCTAACAGAATCTCCTATCACACTTGCATAAGTATCCAATACTCAAATATATGAGAACTATGCCGTAAAGCTTCCATAACGCGCACAAGTGTAATACTAGTCAATTCCGCATTACCGATGTCCAGTCTCGATAATACTACGCCTAGGGATATTTAATGATTAAACCTTTCATGGATTAATACTGTCTCATATCTTATTAATCTGGTGCTAATCATATGGACTTTTATCATTTATATATCCATGTAATCCAATTACAAAATGATAAAAGAGAAATTTCCTTTGTCACATAGTTAATTTGTACAAAAACACCATGTCTTTTACAAATAGTGATGCTATGGGTCATAATTGTCCAACAATATCCCACTTGGCCTATAGCCAATCACTCAAGTGTCCAATACTTGAACTATGTACGGGTCGCTCAAACTTTTGCTGAGAAATGGCTTTCCTCAGCGGATCTGCAAGGTTATCATCTGAAAGGATCTTTTCGATCTTCACATCGCCACGATGTGTGATCTCAAGAATCAGATAAAACCGTCGAAGTACATACTTAGATCATTGATGAGACCGTGGTTCCTTAGGCTGTGATGTAGCCCCGCTCAGCTCCTAACAGAACTACTCCTAATCCGACTAGGAATTTATAGATCCAAAATGCTTCATTTATTGCCTCAGTCGCAACAAATGAATCGGCAATAATATCTTGCTAGGAAGATTTCCAGCTCACTATTCCGTTGTTCAAATAAAATATGTACCCTTATTGCGACTTACAGTCGTATTTATCGGTTTGGAAACTTGCATTGGTGAACCGAATCACCTCAAGTTCTCCTTCCCCATAGACTAAGAAAACATCATTAGTTCGTCTAAGATACTCAAGGATGTTCTTTACATCAATCCAGTGACCATCACTTGGATCGGCCTGATAGCGACTGCACATGCTCAAAGCATACAAGACATCAGGTCGCGTACATATCATGGCATGCATGATCGATCCGACTGCTTAAGGCGAAGGGGATCCGATTCATTGAATCTCTCTCATCTTGAGTTTTAGGACACATGTTCTTAGATAGAGAGACGCCATGTGACACTGGAAGCAACCCTCTCTTGGACTGATCCATGTTGAATCTCTTCAACACTTTCTCAATGTACTAGCTCTGGGAGAGTGCCAAAAATTTTTAGATCTATCCCAGTAGATCCTTATTCCTAGAATAAAGGTTGCCTCTCCCATGTCTTTCATGGAGAATTTTAATGAAAGCTAAGCTTTCACCGATTTTAATATGGGAATGTCATTGCTAAGAAGCAATACATCATCAACGTATAAGACAATGAATGTCAGTGCGCTCCCACTAACCTTCTTATATACACAAGAATCATATTTGTTTTGAATGAAACCATATTGTAATATGATCTCATCAAAACGTTGGTTCCAAGAACGCAATGTTTGCTTCAATCCATAAATGGATCGATTTAACTTGCAAACCTTCTTTGCATATTTTGGCACGACAAAACCGTCAGACTGTTGTATATAAACATCCTCCAAAAGGTTTCCGTTAAGGAAAGCGATTTTGACGTCCATCTGCCATATTTCATAATCGAAATATGCACATTTAGCAAGCATTATCCGAATGGATTTAATCATGGCAACGGGTAAAAGGTTTCATCGTAATCGACACCATGTTGATGATGATACCCTTTCGCTACAAGCCTAGCTTTATACATTTATATGTTGCCATCCAGGTCTGTTTTCACCATGAAGACCCATTTGCTACCAATAGGCATAATGCCTTCTGTTACATCAACCAGTGTCCAAACATGGTTGGTATACATGGAATCCATTTCGGACTTCATGGCATCTTGCCATAAAGCGGAGTCGATACCTTGTATCGCTTCCGTATACGTAGTCGGTTCATCTTCCTCAATAAGATTGATATCTAATGAGGTGAGATCAGAAACCCATACCTCTAAGGTTATTTTCTGACTCTCTCCGACCTACGCGGTACTTGTGTATTAGAAGATTGTGAAACAGTCTCATCTCTGATGAATTGTTCGTGTTCCATGAGGATGTCAGTGCCAGGAACAGTATCACTCCAATTTTCATCGAGTTCTACTTTCCTCCCACTTACCACTGCATTTAGGAATTCCTCTAAGAAGACCGCATTGAGAGCAACAAATATTTTTTTTCTCTTGTGGGTTGTGGAAATAATATCCTTTGGTTTCCCTAGGATAACCAATTACAAATAGGCACTTATCCGATTTGGGTTCTAGTTTGGCACCATCCAAATGTTTAATATATGCCCAGCATACCCAAATCTTCAGGAATGAGAAACCCGGTTTCTTTCCTGTCCATATTTCATATGAAGTATGTCCAACAGACTTTGACGAAACCTTATTCAAAATAAGTATTACACTATTCAATGCGTATCCTCAGAAGGAAATTGGTAGCTCAGTGCAACTCATCATTGACCTTACCATGTCCAATAAAGTTCGATTTCTCTGTTCAGACACACCGTTCAATTGAGGTGTTCCGGGAGGAGTCCACTGTGAAAGAATACCATATTCTTTCAAGTAATTTTGAAACTCATAGCTTAAGTATTCTCCACCGCGGTCCGACTGTAATGTTTTAATACTTTTGCCGGTCTATTTTTCTACTTCGTGTCGAAACTCTTTGAATTTCTCAAAAATTTCCGACTTGTGTCTCATAAGATACACATAACCATAACGTGATGCATCATCCGTAAAGGTTACGAAGTATTCATATCCACTTCTAGCCTGGCTAGAAATGGGCCCACATACGTCACCATGAACGAGGGCTAACAGCTTGGTGGCACGTACACCCTTACCACTAAAAGGTGTTTTAGAAATTTTGCCTAATGAACAAGATTCACAGACATCATATGAATTAGGATCAAATCCGTCCATGTATCCACTCTTCGAAAGTGTGGATATACGAGTCTTGATAATGTGTCATAGACGACAATGCCACAGATAAGTTTCATCTGTTTTACTTAATTTGAGCCTTTTGTTTGTCATATTATATGTTTGAGATTCGTTTATATTCAAAATATAAAGACCATTATTAACATCTGCTGTACATATCAAAATGTCATCTTTATATACAAAACACCCAGTGTTCTAGAATACAAAGGTATACTCGCATCGGGTTAAACAAGATACAGAGATGATGTTCATAGTCAAACTAGGTACAAAATAACAGTCACCGAATGTAAATACATGTCCCAAGGGCAGATTCAAAACATAGGTTCCAACGGCCAAAACAGTGACTCTCATCTCGTTTCTGACTCGAAGGTCGATCTTGCCTGAAGCCAGTCTCCTGCTAATCAGCAAATCCTGCACATCAGTACATATGTGAGTGCCGCATCCAGAATCAAAAATCCTATTTTTTAAAACCAGTAGTGGACATGTTTATAACAAATATACCTGAAGCCGGAGCCTTACCCGTCTTCACTTCCTTCAACTCCGCCTTGTACTCATGGAAGTCACGCTTCCAGTGACCCCGTTTGCTACAATGTAGGTAGACGTCTTGGGATATGTTCTTAGTCTTCCTATAAGACTTTGATGATTTGGCCTTGCCCTTTTTTCTTCTTTTTCTTCACACCTCCAGAAGCCTTCGGCCAAGCCTTGGCTTTCTGAGATGTCGAAGTAAGATGCGCCTCGCGCTTCAGAAGCTCTGGCAATGCTTCTTTCAGCATTTCCATCAACTCTCCAAGAGTCTTCTATTGGTTCATCATGTTATAGTTCATGACGAACCCGCCCCAGCAGTCGGGCAGAGACTGTAAGATCAAATCTATGGAAGTCTCGGCCTCAAAGGTTATGCCCGGCTGACCTAGCTGTTCGATGTCAGCAATCATCTGTGACACATAATGGTCGACAGATGTACCCTCTGACATACGTGAACGAAAGATCTTCTTTTGCAATTCATACTTTTGTGATCTAAGGTTAGATATATGAAGATCCTTCAATTTCAACATCATACTATAAGGATCCAATCCTTTGTTCTGACGACGAAACTGAGGAGTCATTGCGACAAACATGACAGATTGAGCACTAAAGTTATCATCACGATGAGTCTTCCAAAGCTCATGCTCTACTATTTGCTCAACTCCGGGCTCCGGCCCGAGAGGTTTCTCTATAACACAGAGTAACTTCTCGACTCCCAGGACTATCCTGAGATTCATCTCCCATTCTGGAAAATTGGATTCGTTAAAGACATTATCGCCCATGATGATGTCCCTAACGCTAATCTTTCCAACCATCTCGATTGAAATAGTCCAACTATTCAATCAACGATATCAGGTACACTCAAAATTTAATGGTTACTATAGTCTAACTATATAACCAACTACAAGTGGAGTAGTGTGAAAATAGTCCAACTGTTCAATGAAAGCAATAAAATATATTAGTCCAACTAATATATATTTATAACGACGATAAATAAAATAAAAGAGCGCGTTTAGCAAGTATTAAACGAAATTGGAAATTTAATACTAGCCTCCCACTATTTTTCGGCGAGCCTCTAACCCTCTGTGAGTACTCGGGAAACCCAGTTTCCTAGTGGGCTAGGATCCGTTAAATAACACACAACCTTGACTTTGGCCAACAAGTTGTATGAAACTTAACTAGGTAGATCTCTAAGATCAATTGGATCCCATCCAATCCTAGATCCGGTAGGTGGACCTCCAAGTCCAAAACATATATCCAATATATCATCCTAACATTTTCCTCTGAATAAACTAAGCCTTGACTTTGGCTCAACAAGCTTAATGATTCCAGTTAAGCGTGACCCATTGACAGTGGGAAAGCTTCGTAATCCACGTCGATGTACAAAAGTGACCTTGACTTTGGCCAACAAGTCACAACTGCCGAAGACATGCAATATATAACAAAGCTTTCGTGGTTCAAACACATCCGCGATAGACAGTGATCTTGACTTTGGCCAACAAATCAAAGTCAATCTTGGATCTTGAGAGAGAACCACTCAATGGAAGGAAAACACTTAATATTAAAGTGAGGATTTTTCGCGTAAATTGGCAACCAATTTATTATCTTTAATTAGGTCTCATCATACACCCTTAAACATGCATTCTAAAATCATAATAAGGCGCGATAAAATTTAATAATGATATGCGGATGGATATATAATACAATTTGTTCCTAGAACAAATCACTCTCTTTCCTCTCTCCCGCTAGCACTTTACATTCTTCTACCCAATTACATAATACATTAAAGAAACCTCATTTGCATTGAGGGGAATTGGTGAGAAGAGAAATACAAAGAGATAAGGAGGTGAAAGGCTGGACACACAAGTCCAATTTAATAAATTCCAAATTTACAACAATTTCCAAAATTTCCCCCACCCAACTAATATCTATCTGATATATATTATTCATATAAATACATCCAAGTATTCACACAAAGTATGCTGTCAATCAATCCAATCCAATTAATTAATCTTTGATTAGTGACCATCCAATGTTCATACAACGATTTGATTTGCGCGAGTCCAACTCGTTTAAGAATAAATACTCAAAGTAAGTATTCTTTGAATTATATCGAACTACAATTTTAAATCCAATCTAAATTGTATCCAATACTAATTCATATATAATTCCAATTAAATAATTACACTTTTAATAGTACCTTTTAGACTTGGATTCCAAATCCAATCCACTTGGGTCTCAAAGGCTCAATTAGCATCCAATACTATTCAATTAAAGTCCAATGGGCTTTCAATTAATTCTTTAGGCATGGGCTTTGGCAATTATGGATCCAACCCAAGATGCCAAGGCCCAAGTTAGGAATCACCATATGCCACAAAATTGATTCAGGCCCATTAGGCCGAATTAAATTTTAAAGGCCCAATAGTCATATTTGGACTTTATGGAAATGGTTTTAGGCCCAATTGGATCCAACCCAATTGTCCAAAACCATACTTGGCCCAACCAAGCCCATTAGCCCAATTACAACAAATTAAATTAACATAATATTCCAAAAAATACATTAATTCAATTTAAGTGTAATTAACACAATTAATCAATTAATCTAATGTTTCCAAAACACTAATTAATCCAATTAATCATGCTTAATTCTCAAATTCATGTCCAACACAAAATTGAGGCAAAATCAACTCATTCTAACATGCTACATCCCACGGCAATAACATGAAACAACATTCAATTTTGATTTCAATCCAATTAAACCAACAATTAACATTCATTTCATGCATTAAACTCATCCAATAGTCTAATTTCAAAAAATCACCATGATATTCCTTATGGTTACTTTCGGCCATATGAGGGAATTTGGGGAAAATTAATCTAATCAATTTTTACAAATCCAAAGATGCACAAATCCAATTCATCATCATCCAAACACAACCAAACAACCAATTTCGAATTTTCACACTCTAAGCATAAAATTCCCAAATTAAAGTTAAGAACCCTAAAATTCAAATCATGCTTAGATTGGCTCTGATACCATTGTTAGTGTCCTAGACATGCCAATGATATCTAAATCATGATTTGTCTGTGAAATAAACAAGTGAGTTTGCGGAAAAGACTTACATTGATCGGTTGAAGTTCAAAACTTTTGATGGATGTAGAAGCTCCAAGCCTTCTTTTTGAGTTCCAAACTCTTGAGTGAGTTTCCCTATCACCTTTCTTTGACTCCCAAAGTGCTAGCTTTGTCCAAAAATTGAAACAAAATTTTACCTCCAAGGTGTAAAGAATTCAGCCATGGTGAGATGGAGAGGAAAGAGAGAAGTGTGAATAGTGTATTTTGTGTTTTCTAAAAACATAATACCAAAGTTTTGAAAAGTGCGTGTTTTGACTTCTAAAGTACAATTAATATTGCCAACCATTTCCATCATCTTTTGGCAAGTTGATTTAAGTTAAAGTGAGTCCCACCACTTTAAATTCCAAATTCAAGTTGGCTTGTACAACCCACTTTGGGCCCGGTTCGTTTAATCCGACTAAACGAATTTTTCGTCGCTACGTAATTAAATCCAATTTAATTAAATAATAATGCCTAGCAAAATTATTACGAAAGTCACTTAAGAATTAATTCCAAATTAATTCGTCCGTTTAAATTAAAATCCAATGTTAATTCCGTATTGATATCCAATTTCAATTAATATATCCAATATATTATTTTAGCCCAATTAAATAAATTAAATAGTAAAATCCAATTTAACTATTAAATTTATTTGCCGATTAATTCAAAATTAATCGCGTTCTCTCTTCTAGACGAATTTAATCCCAGATAAATTCTTGTC
>SKCR01035813.1:0-62209 GCA_019454045.1 Zanthoxylum bungeanum
TGTAGACGCTGGTTTACGCCCGAGGCCTACAATTGAGATTTTGTATAGGGGCACTGGTGATCCTGCAAAACAAAGATGTAGGGTGAGCGATGAGGCCTACCCACCGGTGTGGTGGATGCCGTAGGCACTCCGACGCCCAAGTCAGTGATGGAAATATGGTGCTAAAATAGTAGGAGTAGGGGGTAAGGTCAGATGTTACATTAATCCCCGTAGGCTGCCGTGAGGGCGATAAGTGGGGGGTGCTGAAAGTTATGGAGTGAATCCCAATCCTCATGGAGCCTCATTTCCTATATATACATGCCTCAGTAACGTGTGCCTTTATTGTCATTTGATTGCTCATCTGTCGGGTCATGATAATGGTCGACTTCATGAGGTGCAATTACTGTGTTTTGCCCGTTGTAGGCTGGAACGGATGAGTTATGAATGGTGTTGATGAGCCTGTGTGTTATGTGGACTGGCGTGGGGTGAGCCCTGATTATGGTTTGGGCACGAATTACTTCACTGGGCCTGGGCTTGTGAAACTATGGGCCTTTATATACTTCAAACCCTGGGGCTTCCTTTTGAGGTAGAGGCTTGGGCCTGGGTCTTATGTTGGCAAGTCTGTGATGCGTTTAGTATTGGGCCTGGAGCAAAAGGTTGAAATTGCCCTTGTACCAAATTTGGCCCGTACAGTTTATCTCATACTCTCTAAGTCAATGAGTTTTTGACTTGGAGAGTACTTGACGCGTGTGTCGCCTGGGACGAGGCCATATTATGTAGGTGTACTCGAGCATTGATGCTGCCTATTGATTGAACCAAACGAATGTCAAGTTATCAACTTGACTCTACAAGAGCCTTTGGGGAAGTACCCTGTCGACCGAACCAGATGGTGGTCGGGATATTGAACTTGACTCTACTAGAGCCATTGAGGAAGTACCCAATAGATTGGACCAAATGAAAGTCAGGATATTAGTCATACAACATGAGCATTCCATGTCTACAAGTTGACTCAATATAAGACTATGGGGGATGTCCCCGGTCGACTGGACTTGATAAGGCCAGGAAGATATAAGTTATACGATATGTGTAATCCATGTCTACAAGTTGACTTGACATGAGTCAATAGGGGATGTCCCCGATTGACTGGACTTGATGAAGCCAAGAAGACACTCACTCGTTCGGTATCAAGCAGGTTCCAAACCGAGTTTACATGTCTACTGGACCAAAGGAAGGTCAAAGAACTAACATTTGACTCTATTACGAACCACTTGGGAGGTGATCCCGTCGATTGGTCCTAATGAAGGCCAGTAAGACATTAACCCGTTAGGTATCAAAGAGGGACCAAACCGAGTCTACATGTCTACTTGACCAGAGGAAGGTCAAAGAACTTATATTTGACTTTATTGTGAGCCATTTGGGAGGTGTTTCCGTCGAATGGACTTGATGAAGCCCAGGACAGTCTCCAGCCTACTGGTTCTGAAGAAGAACGATGAGGTGTTTTTACATAATTTGGACCAGAATGAGGTCCAAGTTTTGAGTTGGACTCGACATACGCCAATGAGGGAATGTTACTGTCTACATGACTAGATGAAGGTCAGCACAATCTCCAGTCTACTGGTCCCGAATAGGATCTAGGATTAGTTTTCATGTCGTCTTGACCAGATGATGGTCCAGGTCTTCAACTATATAATATTGTCTGCGAGTCTCAAAACTATATATATATATGGTACGTAAATAGAGAGAGAATATTTATACCTGTCAGAGCATGTCGGCTTGGAATATCATTCCCCCATAGCTTTTCCTTTCGAATTGTCTCCAGTCTACTGGTCTCCATTTTATTAAACTTTGCTCTTACTCCCACACTTACAAAAAATTTAGATGCGTTATTAGAGGCATGCATGTCAGCTGCAATTGATTCACGTTATTTGATGCACACATATCGGTTGGAGGAATGTACACTTGTTGGGGTAAGCTCGTCGGCTGGATGCGGGTTGTCTGGAGGCTTTGATCTTCCTCATCACTAGCTACCCTCGGAGCTACAACCTCTGATCACTATCTTTTGTTTATGTTGTCTAGAACTCAATAAGCTTATCTTCCAAACTTCTTTTCCAGGTAGTTGGTGGCATATTCTTTAGTGGTGTATGTCATTTGCCTCTTTCCACATGAAGGGGTGGAACGTAATTTCTCAAGATGGCATATGGGTGGTTATTCACGCGTATATTGGCCACGTCTGAACCATGTTGTATGTCACAGGGGCTCATCACAGAGGCAGCTTGTCCATGTTGGTGGTAGGCTAGTTGAGGCCATTCATTTCTTGCAGTGTGTCTGTCGACTCGGTCGTGAAGATACCAACGCGTCCTATATGCCCGGAACTTGGATGAGTTATATTATAATCCTCTGCATGGCTACCTATTCTCTCTCCCCATGGCTTCACGTGCTGAGCACGCTAAGTGTTCTTTGAACCAGTGGGCTTTCAAGCCTATATCTGTGGTTCTCTACAGGGTGGGCTATATGTATGAGAAATCCTAGCAAACCTAACCTTTTTGATATCCCATGGTCAACGTTTCAGCAGTACGCTTTCCTTCATCGTTCAAAATTCAAACAGAACAAAAATTCATCAACTGTTGAAAGCATGGCCTAAATTCGTGGTGAAACGTGAGCCGTTTGATTAAGGACCGCTAAAAGCGGCAATTAGATCTGAAGCACGATACTTGTGAGGGAAAATCCAACCCCCGAAGCTCCATTTTTTTTCATGCTGCTATTTGCGATGGGATTGACGTTGCCCTAGGCCCCCAGTAAGTCTCCTTTTGTGGCTGCTAAAGAGGGTCACCATACACTTCACTTGTACTAGTTAACGAGAACCTTACTCCCACTTTCTTCACATATCCAAGCATATCAGTGTTCCCTCCACATTTGCCTTATTAATCTTGATAGGGTTGAATTCGTAATGAACTGGGGATGCGGGGCAAGCGAGATGGTAGATCTGGTCGACTCCAAGCAAGAGAGGCTTATTGTTGTCATGTCTAATAAGCTCGAACTTAGGGTTTCCAATGAGGTGCATCAAGTTTTCTTTTCTTCATTTTGAAGAAATTATCAACCATGATCATGTTGTCCCCCTCCCGATCAGATAGTCCACAAGGTGGGGCCCGATAAAACCTCCCCACCCATAACGAAAACCCTAAGCCCTTTCCATCTCAGTCCATACGGAACCTCCCCGCCTGAATTCACAGAATCGAATCTGATGCGCAGGTTGTATGCTTTTTGGTATGTCTCAACGGTATCGTATAACATCGAATCGGAGATCTCAATTCGGTTGTGTGCACCGCCGTATGTATCGGGAGTGGACATCAAGTTGGTGTTTGGGCTGTTTGCCTGTTCATGGCTGCAAATTTTTTTTTTTTATTTTTGGGCCTTCATCTATGCCTTTGGCTGATGGGAGGGACAAGCCAAATGCATTTTTGGATGATAAAGCCACTACTGCTGAGGCTATTACAGTAGAGAAGTCTCCAGCCATTCATATGCATGTTGCCACCACACCACAAAGTGTCGTGTCAAGAACCCCGCCTTCGCTTGTAAACAGAGATTTCTTCATGTCTGTGCTAAGCCGACAAGCTCTGTCTGCTGCAGCTTCAAGTTCATTGCTTTCTGATTTGGAAATGGAAGACTCGACTTTTGTTGTTTATGCATGGTGTTAAACATAAAGTCGAGTGGCTACAAAGAGAATTGACAAGAATGAAGGGTTTCCCGAGAGACACAGATCAACATTGGGATGATGATGATGGTGCGCGCTGCTGGGCATTTGAAGTTCGAGATGATGTTTACGATGTTGAAGAAGTTGTAGATTCCTTCATGCTCAAATTAGCTGATGAAAGAAGAGGATGAAGTCCATGACACTGACGAAGACGAGCCTAAATTGATGATATTGAGTTTGATGAACACATTCTGAGGGGAAAAAGATGAGTAAGAGGACGACGATGAAGATGTTATCATTCTCAGATTCGAGGATGGCATTCACGGGATAAATGTATTTGATTATATTATTTTTGTGGAAGAGACCACAACTTCCCAAATGAAATTCTTCATGTGACACCAGTTGATGACTTTGGTTCTAGGCATCAAGCTCTGACTACATCTATTTGGGCAGAACTGGTGATAGTGCTGCACCCTCATGACATCCTCTTCTACTGGGACCACATCATTGGTGTACTCTACTTCAAACCAATGTACAATCAGTTGTGAGTTTGGTTCACAATTAGCCAACATGCTCCAGCAGCAACTAGCCCTTAACTCAGCCAATCGCCTAAAGCTTGGGTCTAGAACACAACCAACCCCCACAACCTTCAGTCCATCCTAACAGCCCATGAGAAACCCATTCATGATATGGAGCCCAATTGAGGACCTACAATAGGCATCCAGAGCAACGGAAGATCAGCCCAACAACCATTGCTCTCCAGCCCACAAACGATCCAAAAACATGCGGCCAGTCAACAAACCAAATAGTCTAAATCCAGCCTACTTCAGTTACTTCAACCCATAAGTAAATATTACAACTCAAACAATAACCACCAGCCCACGTTTCAGCCGACAACACATGATAGAAAACGTAGCCCCTGCTAGTGTAGCCCTTCTACAACACAGTCTTCTGGGATCACTCATTCAGAAATGGGGAAAACGAAAGTCTATTGAGAGGCCTTTTTTTTAGCAAGTATAGGTCGAGTTATGGGCTGCAAGTGGACAGAATGGGCTTTGTAAGTTAGGCTTTTGGGGCTTCGTTCATACTTTTGGGCTTTCTGTGTAATCCTAAAATTCTTGAAGCTCGGGCTTCCTTAATGGTCAAGGAGTGTGGATTGGACACGCCTCATGCACATGCAAAATTTGGTCACATGTTATCTTCTTATTATCTTTCATTTGTGGGTTACCAATCGACTCAGGCAGTGTGCCACATGAGTCAAGGTAATACATGTTCGCTGACTGGGATTCTTAGTCGAAATGAGGAAATGAAAGTTAAATTCCAACTCTATTCTAATTTATAAGAACCATTCTCTAGACTTGGTGAAGGTCAATGAAGCCATAGTAGTTTGGGCTTGAAATGCGTTCAAGAGGCCACAATAGATTAGTCTAGGTGAATATCCATTGATTTCTAATTTCAAAATATCCTCAGACGACCAAACATGTGACGAAAGTCCGATAACATTTTACTTTACACGACATGGAGAAGGTACATGAGAGTCCTCATTCTGGCTGATCTGACGAAAGTACATGGGATTCTATAGTTGACTGGACCTGGTAAAGGTCCAAGGTAGTCTATATCCTACTAGACCTGATGAAGATCCATGAAACTATGATCGATTAAACCTGTCAAAGGTCCATAAGAGTCTCAATTCTACAAGAATTGGTTGAGGTCGACTGGACCTAATTAAGGTCCTAGAAACTTTATTTCATTAGACATGAAAATAGGTTTCCTATGTAATCTATAGTTGATGTTAATATATCTGTCATATGGAGAATATATGACAATCACTGCATGTTGATTGGAGAAGATGACATACCTTTCATATCTCCAAGGGGAGATGAGAATCCTCTTAACTTCGACTAAAGAATATGACACTTTTTTTCAATGTAGTTTGGAAGAGACGCCAAGCCTTTCATGTAGTCTGGAGGAGATGCAATACCCTTACGTAGACTGAAGGAGATGATATTTTATCATTGCCATCTAGAGTAAATGGTAACCGTCCCAAATAGACTCGAATAGATCTCAATCATAGAGGGTGCTTCTTGGTTGATTGTTTATGTCGGGGATTATGAGAGTATTCTCTTGACGACTGGTGGAAGTGTGTAGAATGATCCAAATGTTGGTTCGCTGGTAGTCTGGCACCGGATAGGCTATAAAGAATCACTATTTTGAACTTTGTATTTCCTTTCACATTGAGGAGGTGACTTATTGTGATCGGTCGGCTGGATAATCATAGAGGCTTTTCCGGTGATTAAGTGGATGGTCGGGTGATGGTGGACTTCCACTTGCCATATCCTTGAATGCTTTTAATAGATTGGATCAGATGATGGGATTATTGGGGTGACCCGTAGCCTCAAGCCTTTGGGAGGTTGAAGAGATGTGCTCCAATGTTTGTAATTACTGATGACTAACTAGGTGATCATGAGATCTGGTGCTCGCTCGTTGCGTGACGCCATACGGGTAGGGGTGTTTGGAAAGATCGTAGATGATGAAATCTTTGCATGCTATGAATCACTAGGGCCCCACGGTGGGCGCCAAACTGTAGACGCTGGTTTACGCCCGATGCCTACAATTGAGATTTTGTATAGGGGCACTGGTGATCCTGCAAAACAAAGATGTAGGGTGAGCGAGGAGGCCTACCCATCGGTGTGGTGGATGCCGTAGAAACTCCGACGCCCAAGTCAGTGATGGAAATATGGTGCTAAAATAGTATGAGTAGGGGGTAAGGTCAGATGTTACCTTAATCGCCATAGGCTGCCGTGAGGGCGATAGGTGGGGGGTGCTGAGAGTTATGGAGTGAATCCCCATCCTCATGGAGCCTCATTTCCTATATATACATGCCCCAGTAACGTATGCCTTTATTTCCATTTGATTGCTCGTCCGTTGGGTCATGATAACGGTCGACTTCATGAGGTGTAATTACTGCATTGTGCCTGTTGTAGGCTGGAACAGATGGGTTATGAATGGTGTTTATGAGCCTGGGTGTTATGTGGACTGGTGTGGGGTGAGCTCTGATTATGGTTTGGGCACAAATTACTTCACTGGGCCTGGGCTTGTGAATCTATGGGCCTTTATATACTTCAAACCTTGGGGCTTCCTTTTGAGGTAGAGGCTTGGGCCAGGGTCTTATGTTGGCGAGTCTGTGATGCGTTCAGTATTTGGCCTAAAGCAAAAGGATGAAATTACCCCTGGACCAAATTTGGCCCGTACAATAACCCAGCTGACGTGCTCACAAAATCTTTGGTAGTGACCAGAATTCTAGACTTGATCAGAAACATAGGGTCGGAGACATGAAGAGAATTGGGGCTGGATTGGTCAGTATTGTAGTGAGAGCTAATTCCTAAAGGGAATTTCTTGAATCAAGGTGAAGATTGTTAAGGATGATTCAATAATCTCTTAAGGGCGTGTCTGTCACCTCTTCAAAAATATAGGTTTCAAGTGGAATAAAGGAAACTTATAATAGCAGTTCTATAGCTAAAGAAGTTTGGAGTCATCTAGTAGTTCAGCAGAAAAGTTCAAAGAGGAAGAAGTCTAGTTTGTTTAGCAACAAACTTGGCTGACCAAATTTGCAGTCAAACATACCAGCAAAGAAAACGAAAACATTTATGTACATTTGTAATTCATTTCTCTTGTTAATAACTTAACAGCTTATTTGTCAAGAATAAACCTTTGTCCACATCTTCTTAAAGGAGCTGATTCAATATCTAAATTTTTTCCCAGCACAACATATATTCCAATCTAATAATTAACTTCACATCGAGAAAAGAATGTTCTATCATTCATTTAGAAACTAAACCTGAAAGTTGCCAATACTACGTCAAATACTCCATTATTTATTTATAGTTTGATGGTAATTAGGGGTGACAAAATGAATTGACGAATCGAATTTGTATCGAATCCTAAACAAATCTAATCAAAATATGATGGATTTATATTCGATTTGTTTATTAAACAAATCATAATATAATGATTAATATTCGATTCGTTTATTAAATGAATTGAATACGAATATTCGTTTAGTCCTTATATTATTCAATAATATAAATTATCATAATTTATTTACATTAATTCTTCATAAATATATAAATATGAAATACGTAATTAATATATTTATTAAAAATAGCTCACCAAATATCCACAATATTATTTTTGTATGGTAGTTAGCTATAATTTTTCGAATCTTAATTGAAAAATATCAATAACTAGTGGAAGAAAATAATAAAACGAATCATAAACGAATAAACGAATTAATGAGCTTAAATTCGTATTCGGAATCGAATTGACCCATTTATTAAACGAATATATTTTTTCAAACTCGTATTCGCTTTAAAGCGGATCGAATCGAACGAATAAACGATTTATAATCCAAATTGCCACCCCTAATAGCAACCCAATTCCCTCCCTACTGGGGAGTTCACACCCTAGATCTCTTATACCTGCCCAAGAGGTTTTAGTTGCCAAATAAGCAAACAAGCACCCAATATCTGTGTAAAATTATAACTAGTTAAAACAATCAATAGCATAAAATTAAAAGCTAGTAGTACACCAAATTTAATTCTAATAATCTAACTAAGCTTACTCCTTTGTTTTTGTTTTTTTTTTTCCGGGAACGTTGGAAATTTCGCCGCCAAACCATCAGACTCAGGTTTAAGCAGAATAGTAAAACTTTCGATTGCACGAGGCTCTTACAAGAAATACTACCCGTAAATTCGATACCAAAATCTAAAAGTCAAATCATGAACCTCACATCACCAAATCACGCCACTTAGTGACCTCTGACTCCTCACTAATTAATAATCCAAAAATTACCAACCAACAAATCGGTTGAATCAAAATTTTCACATTAGTAACAACAAGTATATTATATGGTTTAACAAACTTCATAAAGTTTATTAATTCACAATTTTTTTTAAAAAAAAAATCACCAACTGTACCAGCAAATTAACATATACAACAGCACAAATCCAATATAACACACAACTAGACTTAAAAAAATTTATTTTTTTTTTTAAAAAAAAAAAATCTAGAAAGCTCCATAAAATTTCCGTTGACTTTGACAATCTCTACCTGGTAAACGTCATATATTTCTAGCTAGAGGGAGCAAGAGGGAAGAAAGCTAAAAGCAGGAGTTAAATTAAAATCATATATTTCCTTTTATAAGTAATTTACATCTCTATTTTATGCTTACATTTACTCTCAACTCTTAATACTCTCTGTTTCGGTAACAAATTTCCTTCATGGCTTCTTCATCATCATCTTTTTCTTCTTCAAGAAAATATGAGGTCTTCCTCAATTTCAGAGGGGAGGACACTCGCAATGGCTTTACTAGCCATCTAGCTGCAGCTTTGCGTCGGAAGCAAATAGAATTTTTCATTGATGATGAGGAACTTAAGAAAGGAGATGAGATTTCGCCCGCCCTTTCGAATGCAACCGAAGCAGCTAATATTTCGATAATTATCTTCTCAAAAGACTATGCTTCTTCCAAATGGTGCCTCAATGAACTTGTCAAGATTCTTGACTGCAAGAATATGGATGGCCAAATTGTTATTCCCGTTTTCTACCATGTTGATCCATCTGATGTTCGAAAACAGAAGGGGAGTTTTGAAGAATCTTTTGTTGTGCATGAACAAAACTTTAAGGAGATGCCAGAAAAGGTTCACAAATGGCGGGCTGCATTGACAGAAGCAGCAAATTTATCGGGATATGATTCCACCGAATTCAGGTAACCCTTAAAATTTTTCCTTGTAATCAGAATGTTCACTGACTGAACCTTTGTTTATGAAAATAAAAAGAACATTAATCTCTAGCTTGGTCGGTTTCGAATTATCATTTTCTAGGAATGAGGCGGAACTTGTGGAAAAGATTGCTGCTGATATTTCTAAAAAATTAATGGAGGATATGTCAGACTCAACTGATTTAGATAGCTTTGTTGGATTAAATTCTCGAATTGAGGAAATTAAAAAAATGTTATGTCTCAAAATGCTTGATGTTCGAGTTATAGGAATTTGGGGCATGGGCGGTATTGGTAAAACAACTCTAGCTAATGTTGTTTTCCATCAAATTTCTAGAAAGTTTCAAGGCAAGTGTTTCATGGCAAACGTTAGAGAAAAAACAAATAAAACAGGAGTAATACATGTTCGTGATGAGGTTATTTCTCAGGTATTGGAAGAAAGTCTCAAAATAGGAACTCCCATTATATCCTCAGAAATCAAGAAAAGGCTCCAACGGAAGAAAGTATTGATTGTTCTTGATGATGTTCATGATGACTTCACACAATTAGAAAGTTTGGCGGGAGGGCTAGATCGATTTAGTCCTGGAAGTAGAATCATTATAACCACAAGAGATAAACAAATACTTGATAAATGTGGGGTGAATGATGTGTATAAGGTTGAGGGATTGGAACACAATCAAACCCTTGAGCTCTTTTGGAGAAAAGCCTTCAGAGAAAATAATTGCTCTCATGATCTTCTGAATCTCTCAAAGCAAGTTGTGTGTTATGCTGATGGCAATCCGTTAGCTCTAGAAGTGTTGGGTGCTTCCTTTTATCAAAAGAGCAAACAACAATGGGAAGATAAATTGCTGAACTTGAATCTGATTTCTGAACCTAATATTTATAAGGTTCTGAAAATCAGTTATGATGAGCTGAATGAGGGAGAGAAGAAAATATTTCTTGACATTGCATGTTTCTTCAATGGAGAAGATATAGACTTGGTGAGAAGGGTAGAAGATGATCCTACATCAATGGCCACTCTCGTTGATAAGTCACTCATTACAATAGGCATTGAGAATGTACAAATGCATGATTTATTGCAAGAAATGGGACGAGAAATTGTTCACCAAGAATCTGCCAAAGAGCCAAGCAAACGTAGCAGGTTGTGGTGTAATAAGGATGTACGCCGTGTGCTGAAGCAAAATATGGTAAGATTCTACACCTTTAAAAAAAATATCTTTTCACAACCACACCTATGTTCAAGGAATATGATTTGTTTAAATTTTTTTTTTAATCAAGTTCTATGAGGAATTAAAAATATGCAAATGGCCCGCAAAATTTTTGCTTTCCCGTAATATAGATTTTGAATTTAAAAAAATTGAAAGAATTTATATTTTATTTTCAATTAGGAAGCTTTTTTAGAATTTATACTTGACCGGCGTAAACACACACGTATAACGCAAGCGCACGTATCGTTCAAGTAGTATAAAAAATCGATCCCACGAGGACTTAATTCCTACTGTTGTTATTAATTATTGAATCTATTTATTTACAAGTATCTAATTATAGGGGGAAAGGACATGATTGCTTTTGATTGGTTGATTGTGGTTTTCCTTAATTAAAATAAATAAAACAAACAAAAGAAAATACTAAGGAAAATAACAAAAGACACAAAAATCAAGGGTTGTGATTTATTATAATATCTTTTAAAAGATGAAGTGGTTATTTTATGTTTGTGAAATAAATTGGTTTACTAACCTGGAACACTAAATTATGTAAAAGCCTCTTCCGATGGTCAGACACAAATACCCAGTTTAACCCAATTGAACCATATCCTATGTCAACCAAATTATCTGGATTCATTAAGCTTAAATTCCAATTATGGCTACCCCCGCCCGACAGGTATATTCCTATCCTGTAAGGAAATCTATAAAGGGTTATCTATCCTCAAGGAAGATCGTGGGCTATTAAGTCTAAGGCTGAAACCTAAAATCCCTATGTCTAGTTCATTTTAGATTTACCATATCAGTCTTATTGGTGATCAGACAACAAGAAGCATTAAGCTTAAGACTTAATAAATAAACCTATAAATTTCCCAAATTATAAAATAACTCTTTATAAACCGGAGATATTAAAATTCATCACAACCCGAGATGACTAACACATAACTAGGGCTAGTAAAGACTTAAAAGTAAAAGACATACAGTAAAAATGATGAAAAGTAAATTGCTGAAAAGTAAAAAGTAAAAAGTAAAAAGTAAAAAATAAAAAGTAAAAAAAAATAAAAATAAATTACTGAAAGTAAATTGTTGAAATTAAATAAAGTAAAAGTATAATAAAAGAAAATGCTGGGGTTAGAGGATCAACTTTTATTACTACTATTTTAGATATCTCCCTTAATATAATATATTAACTTTGCGTGATAATTACCAACCAGCCATATAGACGGTATCCTGATTAAGTCAAATTAATAATTAATTACCAACCGACCAACCAGGCGGTATCCATATTTAGTCAGGTTAAAACCAATTTATAATTAATTACCAACCGGCCAATATAGCGGTATCCTCGTTAAGTCAGGTTTTAAAATAGTTTATATATTATATTTAAGGGAGATTAATCTAAATAGTAATAATAAAAGTTTTACCTTTCACCCCAGCAAAGGAGAATTACCTTCTCATTGCTTGAAAAATAAAAACTGCAAAGTAAAGAAAGAAAAGTTTTGTGCGTAAAAGTAATTGCGGAAAGTAAAAAAACTGAAAAGTAAAGAAAAGAAAGTGCAAAAGTGAAAATTTATTACTGAAAATTGAAAATAAACAAACTAGATACAATCTTCTTATTTATTCTTAAGGAATTTCAAAGAAGAAAGTATGAATTTTACAAATGAAATGGCTTGGTATTTATAGGCAAAATTTTGCCTCCATCAAATCATCCACCAAATAAATTATTAATTGCTCCACTAATTGCTCCACTAATTGCTTCACCAAATCCATAATTGCTCCACTAATTGCTTATCTTGTTTGGTGATGATTTGATAATTTTTATTAATTATTTATTAATTTATATTTTGCTTTGAAAATGATTGATAATGACTTTTAATAATTACACACCACACACTTCTGGATGGTTCATCAATTTCGGTCATGAAATCTTCAGAATTCGAAAATAGTTTCTCTTTCAAAGTTGTAGATCTTTGAGTTTTCTTTAATCTGGCACTTGAATCAGCTCAATCCGATATCGGACTAAAAAGTTATGCCCAAAATACGACAGATGTGCAAAACTGGAATTTTCAAAACTGCACTTCGTCAAAACGCCCTTTCAAGTTTCCAATCTCCAAAATTAATATATCAAATCCAATAATTGCCCTTAATTGACCCACATTTCGTCCTAAATGATTTCATTGAGTCCCGATATTATTTTATCTGCAAAATAAACTAAAACACATCAAAACGTTCATCAAACCGAGAATCTAAACAAAATATTAAGTTAAAGGGGCGGTAAATATTGATATATTTTCCGCTCATCACTCCCCCAAACCTAACATTTTGCTAGTCCTCGAGCAAAACAACAAAATAAAATTTAAACTAAGCCACTTTCGTAGGGATCACGGTTGCATTTAGCGTATGCAACAAGCCTTTAAACCCCTAGGTGTCCCCTAGTGGACGAGTTGTAGTCTCGTGAGGGTTTACAGCAATGATACCCACAAACATTTTACAAAAGTAAAAAATTAGTAAAAACTAATGCACACAAAAGCAAAAAGACAAGAGAAAAGAGAATAAAGACGTTAGTGACTATCAAGTGAAACTTCTACTCCAAGTTACTAGTTGTTTTGTTTCTTTCTAAATTACCAAATAAGTAAATTCTCCGATTATGTTTACCATTCTTCATATACACAGCTAACAAAGTATTAACCAACTCATTTTTGCCCACAACAGTCATAAGTGTAGTTGATAAGAGGGTAATATTTTTGTCCTAAAGTTCTATCAGATTTGACACCTTTTGTAGTGATGGAATAATTTTTCTGGTTTTTCGGATTTTTTCTTTGATTTTTGAATTTTGACTTTTTATTTATATACAATATCTTCTGTCTATGTAGCAAGCTTTGGGTCGGTGGCTCCCAAACCAGTTGGCTTTAGGGCACCAGGTGTTAAGACACCCCTACGGACTTAATTACTCAGACTTCAGATATAAATATTTATTTTTCATCATTTTGATCCATGTAACGAGCTTTGGGCCAATGACTCCCAAACCAGTTGGTTTTAGGGCACTAGATATTAAAACACCCTTACAGACTTAATAACTCGGATCTCAGATGTATTTTTTTTTTTTACTCCATCACTTTTTGAGATGCTTCCTCTAATTAAACTAGAGTACTGAATATTACAGACTTTTCAATTACAGCTCATGTCCGTATGTTACTATACATGTTGATAATACCTGCCAACTAAGCATCTGAAGTCATATTAGTCAGTTTTATGGAGAATTTACAATTAAATAATTTAAAAGGAAATAAACAAAAATTAACTTGTTTCGAAATAGGTTTGAAATACGTCTCAGGAGTCGAAACTCCTTACTCGGCTATCTCTCACCAATTTCACTATTTTAGTCAAAATACAAGCACAAAAACGAAAAATATTTTTGTCATTTTTGAAAATTTTTCAATTTTTTTTTGTATTTTTCGAAAAAAATTTGAACCAAAAATAAAAACATCACACAAACTAAAAACAAGATACTAATCAACTAATTCCTCCCCCAACCTAAATGAGACATTGTCCCCAATGTCTTAAACAGTAGAAGAAGAGTTTAAAAGATAGTACCTTATTAGCTGAAACTATACAGGAAAATTAAAGGTTAAGATCCAGATTAATCTGACGCTTCTTACCACGATCATTCTCGGACCAATTTATCTTTGAAAGGATAGGGTCAATTTGTGGTTCAAAGGCTAATATTTGGTCAATTAGATCTGGAGCAGTCCTGGCACGATCAGTTCTTCCCCGTTGATGGTCCAATAAGATTCGCCTCCGCCAAGGATTTTGGAATGATTCCCAAGACTTGACTGCCTCCTTCCTGTACAGCCTTTGAAACGATCCCCATAAGTCCAAGATTTCCTCCACCATATACTAAGTGCATATTCCTTGCAGCTAAGACTCGACCCAATTCTTGTGCTGCTTCTATGTATTGTGATTTAACACCAACACTAGTTCCGCAAAACACACAGATGTTTTCAACCCGTCTTCTTGAAGTGACTTCCATGTTTTACTCTGGATGTCTTTCAAAAGTGCAATGATGAGTTGAATTTATAATACCTAAAAAAAAAAGGTGAGTAAAAATAGCACAAGTATCTGCCAAATGACAATTATTAGAAGAACGTTAAAATAAATCGTGATAAGTCAAAAAGTATAAATCTTGTCGGCGAAAATAAAGAAAAGTACAAAAGAAAAGCAAATCAGAGCAATAATTAGGGCAACGAAATTGTGTACTCAATACGCCTCCTGCTAGCTATAAATTCATGATGATGCGTCTCAAGAATTCGTTCCTTATTCAGCCATCACTCATGATTTATCTTTCATCTTTGCGATCTCCAAACACAATTCCTCTTTTAAATGCTTCGTTTGTGCTTTTCCCTACAAAATATCACAGAAAATAATAAAAAAAAAAAATTCTACAACATGTATACACAAAATATGAAAACAGAAATTACAAAAAATTGCATGGGTTGCCTCCCTGCTAGCGCTAAATTTTTCGTCTTCAGCCAGACGTGACTGAAATCTAACTGTCAAGGAGGTTTTAGCGTCGTTTTGGATGTCCGATTAAAGACAATCTCATGAGCGTTGCTTTTGAAGGGTCTCTTCCAACGGTAAGGTGGCAAAAATAATTTTGTCTCATTCAGTGCTTGTGCCATCTTTTTAAACTTTGTTGCTCCAACAGTACCTGAAAAGAAAGAAAGAAAATCAGGAGGTCTCGTATGGTGCTTGACTTGGAATGGAAGTTCCATTTTATCAAGTTTCTGGGTGATTTCTCTAAATTGTACTCCCCAACACAGTGATGTTTCGCCTGAATGCTCTGAATCTTCAATAAGTTCAGACATTTGCTCTTCCATTTGCTCTGTTTCTTGCTCCACCTGAGGATGAAAAGATGAATCAGACATTAGGTCTTCATCCTCTGGTTTGAGTGGAATGGATGGTTCAGGTAGATCTTCATCAAACATCATGGTAAAACATGCTCCAAGATCTTCATTTTGAGGATACAGATTTCCATCCTCAAATGTTGATGCAGTTGGTACAAACAGCTCAGATTCATCTTCCTCGTCAGAGTCTGAATAATAAAAATCAAATCGAGATTTTACCGGTTCGGGCTCCTGAACTGATACCTCTGATTGTTGATATTGCTCAGCCTTCTTTGAAGTGTCATTGTGAAATGATTGGTACTCGAAGGCTTCATTAGTGTCATCTGAAACTGGTTCTTGAGGTATGCAGTTCTGGTTTTCTGTGAATTGTCTCATTTGATCTGTCATCCTCTGAATGAATTCTGATTGTCTCTGAATACTTTCAAATTGTTTCTGGCTTGTTTCAAGCATTGCATCCAACTTTTGTTTCTCGAACATATATTTGAGCATGTCAACCAATTGTTCGTCCTCTAATGGTTCTGGTTGTTGGTAAAGATCAAAGGTAGATGGTGGATAAGATGGAAAATGTGTTGGTTCTTTATACCATGAAGGATTTTGATAGCTCTGCCACCCTGGATTGTAGTTGTACTCGCAATAATCTCTTGGGTGGTTACCATTACATATGTCACATCTCCACATTGCGTCCTGTTGAGCAAATGTAGTATTGCTTGGTTCTGGCATCCAATGATAGTCATTGGGCTGGACAACATGCCTCAGAAAACCGGACTGTTGCTCCCAAAATTGAGGTGTATCTTCTAGTAAAGCTCGTGATCTCTCAATCTCCCAATAATGTTCCATTGTTCAATCACCTGATAATAAAAGAAAGAAATAAAAATTACAGATAATAATAAAGAAAATTAGATACAGGTAAATTAGATAGCTTCAAAATTAACAACTCAAGAAATATAAGTCCCCGGCAACGGCGCCAAAAACTTGACCGGCGTAAACACACACGTATAACGCAAGCGCACGTATCGTTCAAGTAGTATAAAAATATCGATCCCACGAGGACTTAATTCCTACTGTTGTTATTAATTATTGAATCTATTTATTTACAAGTATCTAATTATAGGGGGAAAGGACATGATTGCTTTTGATTGGTTGATTGTGGTTTTCCTTATTAAAATAATAAAACAAACAAAAGAAAATACTAAGGAAAATAACAAAAGACACAAAAATCAAGGGTGTGATTTATTATAATATCTTTTAAAAGATGAAGTGGTTATTTTATGTTTGTGAAATAAATTGGTTTACTAACCTGGAACACTAAATTATGTAAAAGCCTCTTCCGATGGTCAGACACAAATACCCAGTTTAACCCAATTGAACCATATTCCTATGTCAACCAAATTATCTGGATTCATTAAGCTTAAATTCCAATATGGCTACCCCCGCCCGACAGGTATATTCCTATCCTGTAAGGAAATCTATTAAAGGTTATCTATCCTCAAGGAAGATCGTGGGCTATTAAGTCTAAGGCTGAAACCTAAAATCCCTATGTCTAGTTCATTTTAGATTTACCATATCAGTCTTATTGGTGATCAGACAACAAGAAGCATTAAGCTTAAGACTTAATAATAAACCTATAAATTTCCAAATTATAAAATAACTCTTTATAAACCGGAGATATTAAAATTCATCACAACCCGAGATGACTAACACATAACTAGGGCTAGTAAAGACTTAAAAGTAAAAGACATACAGTAAAAATGATGAAAAGTAAATTGCTGAAAAGTAAAAAGTAAAAAGTAAAAAGTAAAAAGTAAAAAGTAAAAAGTAAAAAAAATAAAAATAAATTACTGAAAGTAAATTGTTGAAATTAAATAAAGTAAAAGTATAATAAAAGAAAATGCTGGGGTTAGATGATCAACTTTTATTACTACTATTTTAGATATCTCCCTTAATATAATATATTAACTTTGCGTGATAATTACCAACCAGCCATATAGACGGTATCCTGATTAAGTCAAATTAATAATTAATTACCAACCGACCAACCAGGCGGTATCCATATTTAGTCAGGTTAAAACCAATTTATAATTAATTACCAACCGGCCAATATAGCGGTATCCTCGTTAAGTCAGGTTTTAAAATAGTTTATATATTATATTTAAGGGAGATTAATCTAAATAGTAATAATAAAAGTTTTACCTTTCACCCCAGCAAAGGAGAATTACCTTCTCATTGCTTGAAAAATAAAAAAAACTGCAAAAGTAAAGAAAAGAAAAGTTTTGTGCGTAAAAGTAAATTGCGGAAAGTAAAAAAACTGAAAAGTAAAGAAAAGAAAGTGCAAAAGTGAAAATTATTACTGAAAATTGAAAATAAACAAACTAGATACAATCTTCTTATTTATTCTTAAGGAATTTCAAAGAAGAAAGTATGATTTTTACAAATGAAATGGCTTGGTATTTATAGGCAAAATTTTGCCTCCATCAAATCATCTACCAAATAAATTATTAATTGCTCCACTAATTGCTCCACTAATTGCTTCACCAATCCATATATTGCTCCACTAATTGCTTATCTTGTTTGGTGATGATTTGATAATTTTTATTAATTATTTATGAAAATCCGATTTTAACACAAGTTCTGACCCTATGCGGAATTACAAACAATAAGCAGGACAAGTCCTGTTACTGCTACTATGGAATTGCAACAGGCAAATTGACAGGCAACCACAATAACAAATAAATAAAATATGCTGCAAATGTAAAATCAATAACAATAATTAAAGCAGCAAATATAATCAAACCACACAAAATCAAAACAACAGTAATTTTGGTGACGAAGTGGAAAACTCTTCCGAGTAAAAAACCACTCCGGGTATATCGGCTACCAGCCCAATCCACTATATCGAGAAAAACTTACAGCGATGGTCAAGACCTATGGTGGCAACTCCACCGACTCAAGTACCTCTATACTGCAAGAACTCAAGGAACTCCTCAAGCCCGCGACCCACGGTTTTCTTCAGAACCTCTGAAGTCTCTGAGTAGATTGTATCACCAATGTCGCCGGAACTCCGACTACCAAACTTCCTCCTAAAGAACTCTAAAGGCTTAGGGAATTTGGGTTAATATGTGTTGGAGGTTTATCAAATATGGAATCACACCATTAACAAAGAAGACAAGAAGATGAAGAAGTCTTCAATGGTGGATTCAATGGGAGTTGAAAGCTTTAAGAGATTTGGCTCAAGGAAAAGTGTTTCAGCTCTCTCTCAACTCTAGGGGAATGGCGGCTAAGTGTTATATTTATAGGTAGGGTGAAACCTAGGGTTTTGCAGGCCAAAAACACGTTCAGATCGCAGTCGCGTTCGAACGCTTACTAGAACGCAACTCGAACGCGCCCTTTCTGTGAAGACTCGTTCGAACGCCACTCGAACGCACAACGAACGTGAACTCTCTGGAATGACCTCGTTCGAACGCCAATCGAACGCACAACGAACGTGAACTCTCTGGAATGCTCCCGTTCGAACCCAATAAAGAACGAGCCACTAACGCCACACGTTCGAACCCACAAACGAACGCAGCACTAACGCCAATCGTTCGAACGCTGCAACGAACGCACCACGAACGTATGTCTGATGCACAGCAGCCAGAAACCAGTCCAATTGCACAAAGATCTTCATGAAAGATTACAACTCAATTGAACTTGTTTTGTCACGGACACATGCCAATAAAAAGGTGCTAACAATCTCCCCCTTTGGCATTCCGTGACAAAACACTACCTAATACAAAGACTACGGTAATAGACCAAAAAGCAAATAGTCAACTGTCAACCATCAAAACAGTGACTTATTACAAATGGACTCGATCTAACACCTAACAAAGTAGTCTTGAAAGTAATGCCACCGCAGCAACATACCTGCAACCTGAAACATCCACAAACAGCAACATACCGTGAAAAGCATTGGGATTATCAAGTAAAACATAAAGCAGGTAAAAATCTCATGCATGTACAAGTAGAAATCCCTCTCCCCCTTAATCTTAACTCCCCTTAAAACGGAGATATCTAAAGGATATTCTACGGCTCCCTCATATATATTAAGGCTCTCCCCCTTAATATATTACTCTCCCCCTTTTTGTTACGAAATGACAAAGGGTAAAATGAAACAGGAAAAATAACAGGAGAACAGGAGACAACATATGCATGCAACAAACAAACAGATTACTCCCCCTCACTAACAGGCACAAACAGTTAGCAAAATAAATACGGGAAGTAAACCAAAACTCAGAAAGAGTGCACAAGAATGAAGAAACAAATTGGTATGCAATAACATGAAGCACACACAGGCACAAACTGAGATAAATAAAATCCTGTCAAAAACTGACTGAAACAGCATTTAAAGCTGACACAATGAAACCCAGTCAGTATTCAGCTGTTTATGACATGAAACAATATGCATCATTTTAAAAGTGGCTAAATACAACACTTATGCATATGACATAAACACCAAAGCATATAAAGCACTTGCGTGAAAAATAAAGTGCACAACAAATCAAGGCTTAAGATCTTATTTTATGAGCTGGACACAGCCAAAGAAATCCATCTCTAAACAAACCAAGTCCACAAAATATGTGTTCAAACCCAGCACCACTAGGACCTGAAAATAAGCAACATTGGTTGCATGCTATATATTTACCCCATAAATATCATGAGCTCATATTTGACAACTCTTTCGAGTGAAGGGTTTTTGCCCTTATCTTTTGAATTTGGCCATTTTGGCTCTTTTGCACTTGAGTCTCATTTTTTTTTTTTATATTATTTTTGCGAAGGGGTATAGCAAGGTCATCTAGTCAAAGGTCACACTATTAAGCAAACAAAGCATGGAAGAGATTAGATTGCCATTCCAAAAACTCATACATGCGACCAAGCCTTGACAAAATAAAGATGTGTATGTGAAAGTGCAAGCACAAGATATACCAAAGGTTTTTATCACACACACTCATGTATATAGAGCATCAAGAAAAAAAAAAGCATATCATACATGCATAATCATATATCCTACATTCCAGGATCACATGCATAAGCTTTTCATGCTCTAACAAGCCGTAAAATAAAATTTTGTCTTTTTCATTTTCTATATTTTTTTTGAATTTTTCAGATTTTAACAAATAAAAATAAAGACACAAACAGGCTTGCAAAACATCCAATGGTACGTGGAGTTGTATCCCGAGTGCAGATCATACTACCGTCCATTCGGAATCGGCTATGAAATTTACGTCCGGGTTTCCATCCTATATACCAAGGGACATATAACAAAAACAAGACACACACACCCATATGCTGTGAAAACAAAATAAACGTGCAAAAACATGAAACACACGCACACACACATGCAATGGAAAATAAAAATGCATCTTTTAAGCAGAGTTACACCGAAGTGCACTCTCATCATGTCCATCAGGACACGCAGAGAAGATGGGAATTCATCTTGCTTCCTCACCCAAACCTTTCTAGGAACCTCTTCCACATGAGAGTTCCCAGACAACAAAGCAGTTTCGCACTCAAGAATTGAGCTTGTTTGGTTAGTGCAGAAACTTGAGAAGCTAGATTTGAAGAGTCAAATCTAGGTGACACCTTCTTAGGCCTCTTCTTTTGCTTGTGAAGCATGAAGCACTTAGGCCTAATATGTCCAGCCTTGCCACAGTGGTGGCACACAGGCACAAACCTCGGATGAGAGCGAGGTTTACCCACAACACCTCTAGATGAGTTGTGGGAAACAGGACGAGGAATAAATGGAGGAGAAACATGACTACACACAACAGGTTTCTTTCCTAAGTCACGTTTAGCTGCTACAGGCACAGCTTTGGAAGAAGAGCCTTATTAAAGTTAGGCTCAGAAGTAATACCTAACATACGGTCCACATTTTTATTCCACTAGAAAATGCGGACAATTGGGTTCTAGCATCTTCAAGTTCGGTCTCTAAAATTTGGACTCTATTAACTAGGCACTGTTCCTCTCCTCTAGGTCATCAACCATCAAAAGGCTTTGCTCAAATTTGGCTTGAGCTTCACTCTTTTCTAGCTCTACAGCTTTCAGCCTTTTATTGACCTCTATGTTAGTCTTCTTAATAGCTAAACTCTCATTAAACAGTTCAACATAAGCTACTTGAAGACTTTCCTCATCTATAGACTCATCAAGAGAGACTTCAGAATCAGCATCATTAACAACAATCTCTCTCTCATCAGTCACACTAGCAGTAAAGGCAATGAAATTTTTCTCGCCTTTAGGAGACTCATCAGAAGAATAACCACCTTCTGAATCACTGGGAGAGGCTGCCATGGCTTTCTTACCTTTAGCCTTCAGATATGTGGGACACTCAGGTCTAATGTGCCCATATCCTTCACACTCATGGCATTGGACATCACGGGATCTACTACCCCTATCCTCTCCAGACTCTTTCCTGCTATGCCTACTCTTTCTAGGCATAACCTCCCTATCCCTGTTACTGCTATGGCCACTCTTCTTAAGTTTAAGAAATTTCCTAAACTTTTTAGCAAACAAGGCCAAATCATGATCCGTAAGGTATCGTCATCACTAAGAGGATCATGAACAACTTCCTTTGCGATCTTCATCGCAAAGTTTTGGGATTTTGATACCCAGGAAGTTTCTTCTCATAAACTTGCAGTTTTCCTACGAGTTCTTCTAAATTAAGCTGATCGAGGTCATTGCTTTCCTCGATGGCGGTGATTTTGGGTAGGAACTTATCAGGAAGGGATCTAAGGATTTTTCTAACTATCCTATTTGTAGGTATAGTCTCACCTAGGTTAAAACTAGAGTTAACGATATCGTTAATCTCAGCATAAAATTCATCAAAGGTCTCATCATCTTTCATTTTGGCGACCTCAAACCTAGTGGCTAAATCCTGGAGTCTATTATTTTAAACAGACAATGTGCCCTCATGCACAGTCTGCAGGATGTCCCAAGCATCCTTGGCTATCTCACACATTGAGATTCTCCTAAATTCAGCAGAACAGACAGCACCATGTATGGCATTAACAGCTTTGCTGTTTCTATTGCTAGCATCAAATTCGTCCTTGGTCCAGGTCAATTTATCTTTAGGGGAAGATACCCCATCAACAATAACAACGGGAGGTTTCCACCCGTGTTCAACAGTCATCCAGACCCTCTCATCTAAGGACTTAAGGAACGCTTTCATGCGAACCTTCCAATGTAAATATTCCGTGCCATCAAAAAATGGCGGACAATTCAAGGGTTGACTACGTTCCATAGCTAATGGGTCAAGGAGCGAGTTCAGGCTCTGATACCAATTGAAAATCCGATTTTAACACAAGTTCTGACCCTATGCGGAATTACAAACAATAAGCAGGACAAGTCCTGTTACTGCTACTATGGAACTGCAACAGGCAAATTGACAGGCAACCACAATAACAAATAAATAAAATATGCTGCAAATGTAAAATCAATAACAATAATTAAAGCAGCAAATATAATCAAACCACACAAAATCAACACAAGTAATTTTGGTGACGAAGTGGAAAACTCTTCCGAGTAAAAAACCACTCCGGGTATATCGGCTACCAGCCCAATCCACTATATCGAGAAAAACTTACAGCGATGGTCAAGACCTATGGTGGCAACTCCACCGACTCAAGTACCTCTATACTGCAAGAACTCAAGGAACTCCTCAAGCCCGCGACCCACGGTTTTCTTCAGAACCTCTGAAGTCTCTGAGTAGATTGTATCACCAATGTCGCCGGAACTCCGACTACCAAACTTCCTCCTAAAGAACTCTAAAGGCTTAGGGAATTTGGGTTAATATGTGTTGGAGGTTTATCAAATATGGAATCACACCATTAACAAAGAAGACAAGAAGATGAAGAAGTCTTCAATGGTGGATTCAATGGGAGTTGAAAGCTTTAAGAGATTTGGCTCAAGGAAAAGTGTTTCAGCTCTCTCTCAACTCTAGGGGAATGGCGGCTAAGTGTTATATTTATAGGTAGGGTGAAACCTAGGGTTTTGCAGGCCAAAAACACGTTCAGATCGCAGTCGCGTTCGAACGCTTACTAGAACGCAACTCGAACGCGCCCTTTCTGTGAAGACTCGTTCGAACGCCACTCGAACGCACAACGAACGTGAACTCTCTGGAATGACCTCGTTCGAACGCCAATACGAACGCACAACGAACGTGAACTCTCTGGAATGCTCCCGTTCGAACCCAATAAAGAACGAGCCACTAACGCCACACGTTCGAACCCACAAACGAACGCAGCACTAACGCCAATCGTTCGAACACGCTGCAACGAACGCACCACGAACGTATGTCTGATGCACAGCAGCCAGAAACCAGTCCAATTGCACAAAGATCTTCATGAAAGATTACAACTCAATTGAACTTGTTTTGTCACGGACACATGCCAATAAAAAAGGTGCTAACAATTTATTAATTTATATTTTGCTTTGAAAATGATTGATAATGACTTTTAATAATTACACACCACACACTTCTGGATGGTTCATCAATTTCGGTCATGAAATCTTCAGAATTCGAAAATATTTTCTCTTTCAAAGTTGTAGATCTTTGAGTTTTCTTTAATCTGGCACTTGAATCAGCTCAATCCGATATCGGACAAAAAGTTATGCCCAAAATACGACAGATGTGGCAAAACTGGAATTTTCAAAACTGCACTTCGTCAAAACGCCCTTTCAAGTTTCCAATCTCCAAAATTATATATCAAATCCAATAATTGCCCTTAATTGACCCACATTTCGTCCTAAATGATTTCATTGAGTCCCGATATTATTTTATCTGCAAAATAAACTAAAACACATCAAAACGTTCATCAAACCCGAGAATCTAAACAAAATATTAAGTTAAAGGGGCGGTAAATATTGATATATTTTCCGCTCATCAATACTAATTCATTTTTTTAATTTATTTACAAGGGGACCGATAAAATTGAAGGTATTTTCCTCGATTTATCCGTAACAAAAGACATCTATCTAAGTTTTGGAGCCTTTGCAAATATGCACAACGTCAGATTGCTTAAATTTTATATGCCAAAGCATAATATGTTCCGAATATGAGCTCTAAAGTGCATGTTGAACAAGGTTTGGAATGTCTTCCCAAGGAATTGAGATATTTACATTGGCACCAATGTCCTTTGAAAACATTGTCATTCCATTTTAAGCCTAAGAATCTTGTTGAACTCAACTTGCCTTTTAGTAATTTAGAGCAACTCTGGGAAGGGAAAAAGGTATTGTGTACTAATTGTAATATGTATGTATGTATGTATATAATTAATTGTGAAAATTATTTAATCTGTTCTTTGTTTATCTTTTGTTGCAGAAAGCTCTCAAGTTAAAATCTATAGACCTCAGTGATTCCCAATATCTCACAAGGATGTGGGATACATCAGAAACCCCAAATCTTGAGAGAATAATTCTTTCAAATTGTACAAAGTTGGCCTGCTTTCGCTCATCAATCCCGAATTACAACCATCTCAGTGTGTTGTCTTTCAAGGGCTGCAAAAGTCTGAGGTCTTTTCCAGACAACCTTCATTTTGTTTGTCCAGTAACTATTGATTTCACCTTCTGTGAAAATCTAACAAAGTTTCCAAAGATTTCTGGAAAAATAAAACGGTTATCGTTGGGCTGCACTACAATAGAAGAGGTTCCCTCATCAATAGAGCGCCTAACTTATCTTGAAGAGTTGGATTTGAGCGATTGCATAAGGCTGAAGAGGCTTCCAACTAGCATTTGTAATTTGAAATCTCTTAAAGTGCTTTATCTTAGGAACTGCTTAAACCTTGAGAGTTTCCCAGAAATATCGAAGAAAATGGAACATATAGAACACATGTCAATTACAGAGCTGTCACCTTCAATTACAAAGATTCCACAAGATATTGACCATCTATTCTCACTAGAAGAGTTAAGTCTGAGTGGAAATAACTTTGAGAGTTTACCTGCAAGTATCAAGCATCTTTCACGGCTAAAATGGCTTCACTTGAGCAATTGCAATATGCTTAAGTCATTACCAGAACTTCCATTGTCTCTAGAATACTTAGACGCAAGGGATTGCAAGCAACTCCAATCTTTGCCAGAGATTCCATCAAGTCTAGAAGAACTGGAGACATCTATAGTTGAAATGCTTCCCAACGAGTACGGTAATAGATTACCATTCGAGTTCTTCTTTGGTGGTTGCTGGAAACTGAATGAAACAGCGAACAACAAGGTATTGGCAGATTCACAACTAAGAATTCACCATATGGCAATTGCATCACTGAGAAGATTGATTGAAGAGGTACCAAAATTCTCCCTCTCTTTAACTCTGACCCTCTACGTTATATCTGAAATCCTGTTTTCATTTTACAGGAATTTTGTGGAGGCCGTCAATGGTCTGTCATTGTTTTCCCTGGGAATGAAATTCCTGAGTGGTTCGACAATCAAAGTTCAGGATCCTCAATAACTATGAAACTGCCACAGAACTCTTATAGAAACTTAATCGGGTTTGCTCTTTGTGCTGTGATTCGTTGTGATGTAGGTGTTAAGTTAGTTCTTTTTGACATGACAACTTCCGATGAAACCAAATATGTGAAATTGGTTCCCATTCACTTTTCGGTGCGCTTCCCCATAGAGTCAGATCATGTCATACTTGTATATTATCCATGCAGGATTGTTCATACAACACACTCATTTAAGTTCTTTGTTCTCGAAAAATTTGCGAAGGTGAAATGTTGTGGGGTTTGTCCAGTATATGCAAATTCCAACGAGACCAAACCCAACTCTATTACTCTTAAATTTGATGAAGAAATTAGAAATTTCAATGATAAGGCAGGCACGAGTGGAGCTTCTGCAATTGTTGGAACATCTGATGAAGATGAATTATTGGAACCGAATCCTAAGAGAATTTGCAGAGTCCTTGAGAACTGAGCTCCCCATTTTTCTTCTTCCTTCAGTAAGTCCAACGCTCCAATTAATTTTTATCTCTCATTTAAGATTTTACTTTTTTACTTTAATATTGGATGGATATGTTGGAGCAGCACCAATCTATTTTTTATTTGTAAAATAGTTTTTATAAATACAATAATTTTTTTTTTTTGGTGTACAAACTCAATTTACACAAGCTATATATCTATATACTTCTTAAAAGCAAACATAAAAATTCACTGCAAAAATTACATTTTTTCACAAACCCTTTGATCAATTATCAGATTTCAACACAGCAACCAGACTGTACAAACCCAGAAAATTCATCAGGCACATTTATTTTCTCGAATTTAACCTTTTGCCCATTACCCATTTCCACCAAATAAAACCCATGTGGAGCCCCTTGGTACTCCGACCCGGTAACTAAAACCCGACCGTCCAATTCGACTGCACGTGACCCGACCCGTACAGAAGAGTCTGGCTTGGACCAACTAAATAGCCTCCCATCATTGCCCACCCCAACACTAGATCTCGGGCACTGACCCGGCTCCCAAACCCCCTCAACCCGTCTCCATTGACCCGACCCAAACCCGTAAACATCTGCACTTCCATCAAAAACCCCTTGACTTTCAGTGTTATACCCGCTGATCACCCAAAGCTCATCCCCTATCACCACTGCTTCACACTCATCTCGCTCTTGGCTCAACTGAGTCAACTCACTCCACTCATCCCGCCTCAAATCATAAACCCACCCTGTCCTCAAGGCATTCTTATTCTCATCATGCCCACCGGCTACATAAACCCGACCCGAAAATGACCCGCACCCAAAAAATGACATCTTTACCGGCAGATCCTTCCCTCTCCGCCACCTCCGCAGCCCAAAATCGTACACGAAAACGTCGGTCACTGGGTTGTAACTCACCGGGTCCCACCCGCCCATCATTACAAGCTTTCCCTCACAGCCCGCCAACTGACAGAATAGCGGCAACCCATTTGGGTACCCGGGAACCGAGTCAATCCAATCCCATACCTGACCCATCGGATCAAAGACACTGAGTCGATAACTCGGTATCTCACCTGGTTTTTTTCCGCCAGATTCCTTAAGAGCTTGAACCAAGCAAGCAACTTTGTGGGTGTGTCCAGATTTTTTTCTTTGGTAGTAAAAGTCTTGGCTTTGTATGAGTTGGCGCCACCGCCGGCAGACTGCGGAAGCGAGGTGGTGGATGGGGTAAGGGAGGCGAGTTAAGCACTCGAGGCTGAGTTCTTCGGGAAGATTCGGGATTAACTCAGTCAACTCGGAGGATTCCATTTTTTTTTTTTTTTTGGTGTGTCTATTTGTGGCGAAATTTCTTAACAGTTTTTATAGAAAGTACGTTAGATAACGAGAAACTGTTTATTTAAGAAGTTTGCTTTCCCCGACCGTGTCCCCTCCCAAATTACGTAAATATCTATTTCTTATAAAAATAATTACCTTTTACCTCAAATTAATATATATATATATATATATAATAAATGAGAATGATGTTACAGGAAAGAGAGTGCATCCAACGGCTCTCTTTATGTGGCTTAATTAACGCTCAGATCATTTCATTGTAATTGGAGGAAAGAGAGTGAATTGATTGATGGAAATGGTCAAAATTTTCAAATTTTCAAATTAAAAAATAGAAAGTTAAAATAAAATCATTTAATTCTGTAACACCGTGCCGTAGGCACGGGCCAAATACTGTAACAAACACCGTGCCGTAGGCACGGGCATCATTTAATTAAAAAATAAAATCATTAATTCTGTAACACCGTGCTGTGCCGTAGGCACAGACATCATTTAATTAAAAAATAAAATCATTTAATTTTGTAACACCGTGCCGTAGGCACGGGCCAAATACTGTAACACTGTGCACCGTGTCGTAGGCACGGGTATCATTTAATTAAAAAATTAAATCATTTAATTCTGTAACATCGTGTCGTGCCGTGCCGTAGGCACGTGTATCATTTAATTAAAAAATAAAATCATTTAATTCTGTAACACCGTGCCGTAGGCACGGCCAAATACTGTAACACCGTGCCGTAGGCACGGGCAAAACTAGTATATATATATATATATATATATCTATATAATAAAGGAGAATGATGTTGGAGGAAAAAGAGTGCATCCAACGGCTCTCTTTATGTGGCTTAATAACGGCTCAGATCATTTCATTGGTAATTGGAGGAAAGAGAGTTAATTGATTGATGGAAATGGTCAAAATTTTCAAATTTTCAAATAGAAAGTTAAAATAAAATCATTTAATTCTGTAACACACCGTGCCGTAGGCACGGGCCAAATACTGTAACACCGTGCCGTAGGCACGGGCATCATTTAATTAAAAAATAAAATCATTTAATTCTGTAACACAGTGTCGTGCCGTAGGCACGGGCATCACTTAATTAAAAAATAAAATCATTTAATTCTGTAACATCGTGCCGTATGCACGGGCAAAACTAGTATATATATTATACAACTTATTTTATTTTATTTTATAATTTTTTATTTTTTTTAAATTTATATTTTTTTGACTCTTTATATATCTATTCTTTTTCCTTTATTAATAAATATTATAAATTCTTATTTTTTATTTATTTTGTGTTCGTTTATTCATTTAATTTTTTGATTCTTTTTTATTTATTTAAAAATACTTAAATATAATAAAAATATTCTCATGTATATAAAATAAGTGTAACTTTTTATATTATTACTTGTACTATTCTTTTAAAATATATTTTTCTAATATACATGAGAGTGTTAAATAGATTAAAAATAATAGTTACACACAGAATAAAAAAAAAATATAAATTTAATAAAAAATTTAATTTATAAAAAATATATATTTAATCAATAAATTAAAAAAATAATTAATCTCTTTAACAAAATGGGCAGTGCTAACTTATACTATTCTTTTAGAATATATTTTTCTAATATACATGGGAATATCTATATTATACATAAGTAGTGTTAAATAAATTACAACAATTAAATGAATAAATGAACACATAAAAAATAAAAGTAAATATGAAATTTGTAATATTTATTAAACAAATTAAAATAATAGATATATTAAGAGTAAAAAATTTATAAAATAAATATATATAATTAGTAAAATAACAAAATAATTCTTTAACAAAATACATATAAATACTTGTAAATGGAGAATTTTAAGAATGGTATTTTTGTAATTGATTGATGGGACAAATTGGGATAATTCAGTTAGGGGAGGTGGGAAAATCACTGCTCTTTTTAAAAGATTCGTAGGAGGTAGCATGATCTGAATGAAAATATCAATTTGATGGATAATATGCTTTGATGACGAGGTTTTTAATATTTTAAAAAAAATGGTCTAATTGGAAAGTAAATTTTTAATTGATTTTGAGTACATATCTTTTTGAAGAGTGGCTCACTACAGACTTAACCTTTTTGAAGAGAATGTGGGGGAAGTAAAGAATTTTCTGCCGACCCGACCTTCTGGTTGATGTAAGGAATTGCTTCATTTGTTTCAGCATACTGACCCGAGTAGATGGGTCGGGTATGTCGCCTTATACTCTTAGACGGTGGTTTGAGTTTCTCAATGATCGATGAGATAGGAGTAGGCTAGCGGCTGATGGGATGGAAGAGAGCTTCAGGCTTATTGAATGACATATGCAACTGATAGGGTTGGTGCTCAGAGTGCCAATCTGTATCGTATTTATGTTCGATTCATAAATACGATTAATGCATTTTTCCATAATATTACTTATTTAATGGTAGCACCTCTTATCTTTTATATACATATTCGATCTAATTACGATTAGATATCTAATTATGATTAGATTGAAACTAAATCTGATTTAGTGATACTTGTATATTAGACAAAGACCCTAGGATTTACAACGTAGTGCGCAGTTACAACGTAATTTGTAATTGACATTGGGAAGCGTCACTATAAGTTGTATATCCTTAAATAAAGTTCCTGATCAATATTTTCTAACACATGTCGGTTAGTAAAATCCGTTGAGACCAGTACATATTGTATATCGTAACTTGGTCTGATGGTTCCCAATGAACCATGAGTCTCAGGAGACTCATATAGACATGTATGTGTTTATTTGATAAACATTGAACGACTCACTGAAGATTTCCTAATATATGGTACATCAACGTCAATAGGAATCTTCTCGAGTTGAGCGAGCATAGTGGTCCTTCGACTTGAGATACCCCGGTGAGATATATGAGTTATCATCCACACTTTGATGACAGTCACGTCACCAATCTATTCATGATCAGACCTCGGCCTGTTCGTTGGGTGTGGACTGATGCTCATGATATCCAGTGCGTATCAAGAGAGGATCCGACAGTCCTGTGTACATGGCATATGCATCCTGAACATGTTTACGATCTAGTAAATCCATGGCTGTGGTATAACTTCGGAAATCAGTTCCGAGTGTTATTTAGAGATCGTAAATTGAAAGTCGACTATATTATACAGAAAGGATTTGACGTTCTCATATGTATCCCAGGTATAATATGGATAGCCTGTGACAAATAGATTATACGTATGCAATGACCTCGACTTACATAGTTTAGCGAGATTATATGTGGTCGTCATAATTCATGAGTGGGTGAATTATGGACACAAAATTAGATTTCGTGACGGATAAACTTAAACTTAGAGAGTCTCACAATATGAAGTGTACTCGTTGAGCACTTGGGCAATACGTTATTAATAATATAGATTATTCATAATACTTCATCGAATTAAATTAGTTAATTCGAATCGTTTAATCGGTTAAACAAAAATACATGTTTTAGGGGTTTTTGGTCAATCGTAATAATTGTGTATTTGTATTTGATACATAATTCGATTAGATACACATTAATTAATTGTCAATTGAGATTTTGACACATGCCATTAATATATGTATTTGTTATTTAATTTAAATAAAATACATATATAATAATAATTATATTAGTTAATTATTTAAATATTTAAATGTTAAATATTTGAATAATTAATTGATAAAATTTTTCGTAATTGTTATGAAATATGTTTAATTATTATTGGTGACACATGCTATGATTTAATTAAACTTTAGGTGTGCAATTATAATTTGTTAACTTAAAGTTTGATTTAATTAATTGGATTAATTTTCGAAATTGACAATTCTACCCTCCAAAGACGGCAATGACTAATTTTTAAAGTAAAAATTTTTTATTTTCTATTTGTCTTCCTCTTTGGCCGAAAACACCATAACCAAAAGCTCTCAAATCATGTTTTGGTGATTCATGATGGAAAGTGAAGGAAAATCAAGAAAAAGCTTAGGAAAATTAGAGATTAAAAGGTAATCTTTAATCTTCTTGAGTTGGAAATTTAGTTTCTTATTCTTGAGTCGCTAGAATAGTTCTAGGGTATTCTTTACTTGTTAAAATTGGGACTTTTGGTGTTGGAAGATGAAATGGAAGCATTTGAGCATGTGTGAAGTAAATTTGGGTGATATTATTGTAATTATTATCCAATTTGATCATTAGATGATATGTTACCATTCTAGAATTTTATAACCACTCTTGTAATGCCTATAATTGTTCTTGTGTGCTTCATGTGTGGTGACTTTGGTTGGTGTTAAGATTAATTAGATTAATGTTGGAAAATTAGATTTTAAGCATGAAAAATTGATATTTTTGCTTCTGAATTAAATCTGGAAATATTGTTCATATGGTGATGAAAAATATGTCATATGAATGTATTGGATGTGTTTTGGGTGTTGGAACAATTGTTGGAAACTGTTTCGGAGTTGAAATAAGCGAAAACGACGAAAAACGGCGTTATCGGGAGACTTTTGAGCCAACTGGGTGACGGCTGTCCAAATAGTGAATTCGTCACTGTTTGGGCAGCCCATGAAATGCCCTAATACTATTGGGGATGACCTGGGCATAGGGATGGCAAATTCCGGATCCGGACCCGGATCCGTAAGGATCCGGGTTCGGATCCGCAAGTGGTTCGATGGACCCGGGTCCGGATATGGACCCGGTTAAGCGTTTCCCGGGATCCGCAACTGGCAGTTTTTTTTTTTTTTTGTTTTGTTTTTGTTTTGTTTTTTTGTTTTTGCTCCAATTCCACTATTCCATATCAATAAATACTATAATATGTATAAATAATTCACAACAAGTTTGAATTGAAAATTACAACACATAAAAATAGTTAAGTTTGAACTTCAAGTTTCAACACAAATAATACATTACATCAACATATAACATATCATAATTCATAATGCATAAACAAACTACAAGGAAAAAAATTTCAACACAAACACAAGTACAAAAGTAACATAACATAAGAGTGAATCATAGTTTTTTTTTTTTTTTTTTTTCGGGTCCCGGGTACCCGGGTCCGGATAAATCCGGACCCGCATCCGGACCCGGAATGATGCAGGTCCACTGAAATAAGACCCGGATCCGTAATTTTTTAAAGCGGATCCGGGTCCATGCGGACCCGGGCCGGGTCCGGGTCTGCCTGCCATCCCTACCTGGGCAACCCTCATGTGTCATTTTGCGGAAAAATATTTTCGTAAAAGTTTCGCAACGTTTCTTAACTATTTATGTCATTATTTGATATCAAATAAATATGTTTAGGTAAAATATGGATGAATTATTCATATTAGATATTGAATAATTTATTCGGTATTTTAGAAAATTTTAAAATTACGCTTCCGCCCGAACCGCGCTTCCGCCGCACCCTTCGCCCAAAACCCCAACAGCGATTGCGTGGGTGGTTGAAATACAAGCTGACACATGGGCAGAGCGTGTAACAGTTACCAATAATGGGAAATTTAATGAAATTCAAATGGCAGATAATAGAAGTGTATGGCGGTTGAGCTATTATTTCTAGGGTAATTGAGGAAGAGAGTCTAGGCAATAATGACTTAGTAACGTGACTGACGTCATGAGTTAATGTAATAATATAATTTGACCTAATATATAAGGGAGTTGAAGATTCATTGTAGATTGTTGGTCAATTATCTTCTAGCGATAGATAGTCGTTACACCATTTGTAAATAGAAAAAAGAATCTCGGGTTAGATAGAGATAAAGAGGTCGGTTCAACCCAATATGGTAATAAAAGTCTTTCTTTTTTTTTTGTACCCGTGGACGTAGGCTGGATCCATTCCACCGAACAACGTTAAATAGTTTGTTTTGTCTGTTATTTCTCATTTTCCTGTTAAGTTTGCATTTGGTTCCCAACAAATCAAACAAATTCATCACGTGATAGAGATTTGTTCGATGAGTGATTTTCCCGAATTATCCCTTAAACGAAAAACAACCATCAACAACACTATTACATAATTAATTTTGTAATCACTCCTAGAAACCTGGTAGCTTTAGGAGGATATAGTTCGCTTCGAATAGATTGTTTCCTTTATCTATAATATATTACCTCCAATCTTAGAGAAGAATAATATATCATAAATATTCACAGATATACATTTCAAGTTCTGACAAATATATAATTTTTTAAATATCCAATAATAAAATCATAACGAATATTATGAATTCAAATATAATAAAACAATTAAAATCAAAGATTTACACTTATTAAATACTATCGTCTTTCGATCCAATTTGTGGAGAAAGTTGCAAATTAATACATTAACATTCTGGATTTTCTTTTACAAGTCTACATTAAAATAAAGAAAAAATATAAAGCCTTAGTAGAATCTCTTAAATGTGAAAAAGAGATACGATATTCGAATCTAATATTGATGTTATGGGAATTAAATTGTCATTAAAATAGAAAATATATTCCACGAAAAAATTTGATTGGCTGTGAATTTTGTTTCCCTTAAAAATTAAATACTACTCCAATAGTCTAATGACACATAGGGACATTCGACCCTTTGATCGTTATAATGATGCGAAAGAGTTGGCAATTACAAATTACAAGTGTTATGTTTTAGATTAATTTAAAATAAAATTAATATTACTCAAAAACATTTATTTTGACCAAGGAAAAATTGAAAAGATTTGGCTAACGTGATGTGAAATGATCCTTAGCCGTTGGGGAGAGGCGGGTCCCGACCCGAGTCAATCACGTCGTCATATGATGAATCATGGTTAATGTGAGGGCCATACGTTGTTGAATTTTTTTATTTTTTTTTATGATAACCGGGGTGTCCGGGCCAGCTTACGCGCACATCGACTAATCTCCGGGACCTGTGCCCCGTGCCCTCAGAAGTTTCCCAACACAGATCAGGGTAAGTCACTGACTTTTCACACCAGGGGGCATGGCCCCAAGAAAATGCTTCTAGTGGGATTCGAACCTTGAACTTAAGAGGGAGCAAACCACTTAAGCCCAAAGCCTTTACCACTGAGGCAACCCCTTGTGGTTATGTTGTTGATTTTTGACATATGAGGGTTAATTTATTAATGTAAAATATTATAAAATATAAATATTATAAATATGTGTTGGTTCAGTTATTGTTCTACGTTGATATATCAGATATCGATTTACTCGGACAGGTCGTCGGGATAGATATGTTCGGATAGGTCTTGGGGATCGACATGTCCGGATAAATCACGTGGATCGAAAACAAAATTCAAAAACAAGGTTAACCAAAATAACTGATTTCGTATCATTTGGTGTGAAAAGACATGATCCATTATCACGACAACAAGATCTGAAAATGCGAGGAGCATTCTGACTTTAATTGTCACGATAATGAGACCTGAAGACATGACTCTCACTGTTGCGATAATTAATCTTTGGTGCGAACAAAATGTGATTTAAAGTCATGCCTTTTAGAAACAATCTTTGATTGTCTATATATAGGACATAGTTTTCTTCCTATAATAAAACAAATTTTCTCTTGCGAGTTTCTCAAATAGAGATTTAACAAAATATTATGTTACATTTCTAACATTTTATCGTATCATATAATGAATTTACCTACGATCTTTATAACACATTGCAGGGGTAATTATTGTTATAAGAGTGTCATACACGCCACAAAACTATATTTTCTACAATTTCATTCATTTTTTCAACACGACACGTGGTTGATAATAATTGATCAATCAAATATCAAAATAGATGTATAGTTTGACACGTGGTGGATAAGTGGATAACGACACTTTTTTCTCTTGCCAGCAAATTCATGACTCATGTAATATCGCTATTGGTCCCCATTTATCAACTTTAAAATAATAATAATAATAATAATATAATTACAATAATAGCACAATATAACAAATCAATTATGCGTGTAATATAAAAGAGTGTTTGTACAAATTTTTTATGGTTGTAATATTAATGTTGTTATATTATTTTGTGCTAATTTTATATTTTTTTAGTGGTATTTTTCTAATTGAAATATGACGGGATCTATCAATTCTAATAATATAATGAAATAATCTACTATTATCTATTTATTTTTTTTTATATATAATCAGAGTGTAATAAGTGGCGGAGCCACTAGGGCTCAGTGGGGGCAGTTGCTCCCACTGGGCCCACTATTTTTTTTAATATAAATTATATATAGATAAATAACTATATATATATATATATATATTAATTTTTTGAGTTGTCTTTTTATATAATATGTAGGCACATGTCTAAATTAGTAAAAAAAATTCCAATATACTTTTGCATCAATCTTATTTCTTAAACATATCTAAAATAATTATATTTAATTTATATGTGTATAGATAATTGACTATTTTTCATTTTAAATCTACTCATTTATGTGTTTTTCCATTTGCAAAAGAATATAGATTTCATTACATTTAAAAAAAAAAACTATATTTATACTTAGGTTTGGTTATTGATCTTCAAATTTATTGATATATTTATAGTTGTTATGTGTAAAATATTCACATATTAATATAAATATAATTATTTTGTATGTATTCTTATATATTTATTTTTTATTTATAGTTGCTCAAAGCACAAAGCGTTTTAGCACTAGGCTTTTAATAATTTAATTTAAAAAATGATTAAATCTACAATAAATTAGCGGAAATTTAGTATATAATATACTAAATAAACTTAAACTACATAATTTTAAAAATAAATATTTACTTAAATTTTTAGGATAAATTGATTTTTTTAGAAATTATGGATAAAAATATAATTCTGAAAATTTTGGGTTCATTTATAAGTTTAGAAACTATGAGATATTTCATAATTTTCAAAAATATAGGGATCACCTTATAATTTCAAAAAATATGCATGAATTCATTATATATTATTTTGGTGAGAAATTTTTTTTGCCCCCACTGATTGAAATTTCTAGATACGCCATTGAGAGTGTTCAAACCAATTTATGTGTACTTCAACTAATTATCTAGATCTTGAACTTAAAAGGAAACAAATTACTCAAATCAAAAAAATTTACCATTGAAACAACTCATTAGGGTTGATAATTTATACACTTTGAATTAAAGATTCAAAGTGTATCTTATATTCTAAGTCTGTCTTTAAAAATCACCAATTTTTTTCCTTTATAAAAATCACCAATTTTAATTAACATTTCGGAACTTTTCTTTCCTTTATAAAAATCACCAATTTTTTTTCCAGTTTGAATTAAAGATTATCTTATATTCTAAGTCTGTCTTAACCAAAAAAAACAAGTTTATAACTAAACGTTATTATATAAAGTATAAAAAGTGACGAAATGTTAATTATGTGTTACAGTTGTCCCTTAGGGGGCGTGGTTAGTGGTGTAGAGTTTAAGATCTCATATTGTGTTTAAATTCAGAGAGTGTGTTTCTTTTAACAGCCTAGGATAGCCGAAGATTTTACCTTACTCTATTTAAACATGAAAATGGTGATTTGACGGTGGAATTTCCAACCATTTCAATTTAAAAAAAATAAGTGTTGCAGTTGTCACTAATGCACCGACAGGAAAACTCAAGTGAATAATAAATCTCATGTAATAAACACTGTCACTTTTTATTAGTACTTTCAGATATTTAACTTGTTTTTCAAGCGAATAATTTGTAAAATTTCTCATGCTTTTTAAAACTATTCAACAAGGATCAAATGAACACGAACAAAAATCCCAATAATGATTTTCTGCAAAAGAATGGCAAGTGCATGGAACGTCTATTTTACTTTTAAGATCTTCTAATTAGAGATAAGCACAAGATTCTGAATGGGGATTAATTTGTACGAGATTCGAAATAAATTTTAATTTAAAAAAATATAAATGGAATTCATTTTTTTTTTTTCCGGATCTAGTATTAAAAAAAATTTCTAAATTATGATTATGAATTAGGACGAGATTAGGATTGATAAATCCCAACCCGTTTCGATTTTCATCTCTACTTATAAATTACTTTCTTGATTCGATGAATTTTTTTTTTTAAAAGAATAAAAATTAAATATGATGTTTGGGCTGTGCTAAAATTACCAATCATCATCAAGGATCGTGGTTTGTTGATGTAGAGTTCAGGATCTCACCTTGACGTCCTATGTTCAAATCCAGAATGTGTGTTTCTTGTAAGAGTTTTGGGACAGCAGAAGATTTTACCTGATAAATGGGGCTGGATGAAGAACCCAAAATCACATCAAGCACAATTATCAAGTTTCTGTAGCATATTATCAGAGATGAGCATGTGTTCCAACGCTCAAGTGCTCGCTTTGTGTCAATTCATTACTATTTCAATTATAGTTCTCTTCATCATTTTCAACCAAAATTAGGAACTCCAAATCTAAGAGAAGATAATAATATTGTTGACAGTTGGTTTTCGTCTCAGGGATAATAAGGGAATTATTGTTTCCGGGATTCAACCTTCATTCAGCAGTGAATTTGTTTGGTTATGGGAAACCAAAAGCAAACTTCGACAAAATGGGATAAACACACAGATCAACACAAAGTATTAACGTGGTTCGGCGGATTTGAATCCAGCGTACGTCCACAGGCACAAAACAGATGGTGTTTCAGTATTGAAATGGGCTCGGCTGACCTGTTTTATGATCCGTCAGTGTGGAAACCGAGCTGTGGTGTTTACATGATAGTTCTCTCTAGTTTTTTAGTAATTGTTTGTTGATCAACTACCAACCCTTACAAATGTACTTTCCCCTCCTATTTATACTAAAAAGAGGTGGTTCTATGCCCCTTCTAGATGATGTCACTCATGTGGATTCATTAATGAGCTCCATTCCCTCAAGGCAACCTGGCCGAAAATATCTTATTTTCATCATCACATGTCCCATCATCTTATCCAATAAGGATAATGTCTTATCACCTTATCCTGTAAGGACAGTGTCCCATCGTCTTATCCAATAAGGATGAGGCGGTGAAAAATATCTTACTATCTTTCCGGTATTCATGAGGTCGGCCCCGACGATCCCCGATACGAGAGAAACAATTGCCGATCTGATGGTATCTGACTAGCCTTGCTGAAGTGGTAGGCCATTGTTACCAACTGCTCGGCCTCTTCTTTCGGAACATGTTACATGGCCTGCACCATCCTTATGGTCGGGTTGGCACTAAGGATCTTAATTAAAAAAGAGAGTTACCCTTTTTACCACTGTCGCAACAGTTCAAATGCCTTGGTGATATGAAAATACCTCCAACATCTGTCCCCTAGTTATCGGTTCCAACAAGTGCACGAGTTGGTGTCCGGAACTATATAAAAAGAGTGGTTTTTCTGACAAAACTGGTGGTCGATTCATGGAGAAGAATTTCAAAGGGCTACACCTATCTCGATTTCGGCCTGACTTTTTTCCAACTGAAGTGAAATCTCTTTATTGCCTTTCTGCAAACTACCATTCGAGACGCGCAACCATCACATCCTCTTAAATCCCCATCAGATCACTACTAGGGTTTAACAGGAGCTTGCCACTTGTCAACCATCCGTCATTCTCCTGCCAAAAGGCAAACGATCCGTCCGCTATTGCCAACCCAAAGGACGCTCAATCTCAACCGTCCATCTAACTCTTGAAAGGCTATTCTATAAAGCGACATGTGGCGCACATCCTGTTGGCGACTTGGTCACATAAATGGATTTTGATGATGTCAATATGAAATAAGTCTTCGACGTACGAACACGAAGCAATACAAAAAGTGTCGAAGCATATGGGGTGAAGAGCGAGAATGTGAAGACTCGCGTAAAAACGAATAAAAAGATTAAGAGCTTAATATAATTATAAGTGAGTTTATTCAAATGTTTCAAAGCTCTTAGGAATCATATATTTTGCATCACTTGCATTTAAAATGGCTTAGAATGCTAAAAGAATCATTTGCATTTTATTTGTACCAAAATGAACTTCTTGCACAAGTGCATCAGTAAATGATCTTCTAAAAACTATCAAATGGTTGAATTAAACTTCAAATGATATACCATTAGATAGATATGTGTCTCTAGTTTACTACGGTTTAAACGGAACACAATTCCGATGTATAGAACTTTTTCTAGAGCCATTTTACTACAACATGTTCAGATGTGCGTTTTCTGCATACATGTCACATTAGAAAAATTCCATAAAATTCATCTTAATGTTTTTGGAGCTGAATTTTTTACAGAAGCTATATCTATGTGCCTAGTTTATGTAGAAATTTAAGGATCATGATTTGGAATTTTCTAGAGAAATTTATGGCCAAAATACAAAGTGTCGTCAGTCTTGACTAGTCATGCACATATTGAAACCAGGGAGCTCCATGCCGGTTTGCTCGCCGGTCCTCATGCCGGTTTTGGCTGAGAAAATCATGCTCTCTGGAACCAGGGAGCTCCTCGCCGGTCTCCATACCGGTTTGCTCGCCGGTCTAACGGATAGTTTTTTGAACGTTATATAGCCGTTAGGAGCCGTTGCAAACCTAGACCGGCATGTCGGTCTCCTCGCCGGTTTGCTCGCCGATTTCGCTGTAAGTTGGGGAATACTTTGTATTTTATTATAAATAGGACCCCAACTCATTTTCCCCATGCAATAAACCTAGAGAGACTTTAAAAACAACCTTCATACACATTCTCTAAGGCAAATAAAGAGTGTCATACACCTTCATATTCATAAACACTCATCCAAGCTCATGCACTACATTTTCCATACATTTAGAAGTGAGCTTAGAACACTTGGATTTGCTCTCACACAATCTTCTTATTATTTGTGAGTGCCCAAGTGTGATTTTAATTCTTTCATATCAAAACACTTGAAATTTATGAAATCCCATTGTTTGGGTAATTTGTAAAGGTTTGTGAGTGAGCCTACAAAGAAAACTCAAGTTGTAAAGGTTGTGAGTGCACCTACGTATAAAACTCAAAAGTGTAAAAGGTTCGGAGTGCGCCTTGGCGAAAAACTCTTGGTTACGAGTCAACCACGGAAAACTCGATTCTAGTGGAAATCTTGAAGCGAGACTTGGGACTGGGAGAGTGGACGTGGGCACGGTTTGCCGAACCACTATATATCGCGGTGTCGTATTTCTCTTTCCCTATACTTTTTTTATAGCAAGTTTATTTATGCTTAATATATTGAATAGAAAACTTGCATGTAGGCTATTAATTGGAATATAGAAAATTTCCTAAAGTCCCCACTTGGTAATAAGAGCTAAAAATTGGTAAAGATTTTTTATTTTCGCATTTATAGCGATAACCCAATTCACCCCCCCTCTTGGGTATAGAGATTCTTTGTCGCTATTGCTTGTAGGGAATTTCAGTTGGTATCAGAGCGAGGTATTCTCAAGAAAGACTTGACCGTCCGAGAATAGATCATGGCATCTACAAGCAGCTCGTCAAATCTTGCCGAGGGATTTTCAACGAGTAGACCTCCGTTTTACACCGGAACGGACTACAATTATTGGAAGATGAGAATGCTAAATTATCTCTTTGCCGTAGATCCGCAATCTTATTTGGTCATCACACGAGGTGCAAAAGGACCAACAAAAAGGGATAGCAATGGGGTTGAGATTCCGAAGCCAGTTTGGAATGAGATAGTGAGGATGTAAAAATAGCCTCACAAAATGCTAAGGCACTCAACCAACTCCTTTGTGCCATTGATCGGGAACAAATAAACAAACTTCCGAGTGTGGAAATGCTTATGATTTATGGAAGTCATTAGAAATGTCAATATGGGCACAAGCCAAGTGAAGGAATAAAAATCAACCGGTTCATGTCGAATTAGACAACTTCAAAATGGAATCCGGGGAAGAAATTGATCACATGATTTCGATGTTCACTATCATAATCAATCATTTGGCCGCTTTGGGAAAAGTCATCGGGACATCGGATCAAGTGAAGAAAATCTTGAGATCACTCCCGAAAGAATTTAGAAGCTACACCTCCTCCATTAGAGAAGCAAACAACATAAACACATTGAAGATGAATGATTTGGTCGGCAAAGTGCTTGAGTATGAAATGGAGATCAAGATGGATAAAAAGGAGGAAGATGAGAAGAGAACAAAGAAAAATATCGCCTTGAAAGCAAGAAGAAAAGATGAGTCAAGCTCAAGTGAAGAAGAGGATAGTGATGATGAGTTGGCTCAAATAAACAAAATTTCAAGAAGCTCCTCAATCCGTAAAGCAAAAGGGAAAATCAAAGACGGATGAAAAGAAAGAAGAAAAATGGCCACGGAAGAACAAGAAAATTGTTTGTTATGAATGCAACAAACCGGGTCATATAGCTATGGATTGCCCATTGAAGAGGATGAAAGGAAAATCAAAGAAAAAGGCAATGAGAGCCACTTCAACTTGGAACGATAGCGACTCTAGCTCATCCGAGGAGGAAGAAGAGGTTCAGCTAAAGAAAGAACAAATCTAGCATTTATGGCTATCACGGAAGAGGACATCCGCTTTGAAATTGAAGAAGAAAGCGAAGAAGAAGAGGTACACAATTCTCAAGATTATAATGATTTACTTAATGCTTTTAATAGCTTAAAAGAATTGTGTGATATACTTAAAAATAAATTGAAATTAGTTAAAATGAGCATGCTACACTTAAAATTGACATGCAACTAGTATGGAGAAAATTCATGTGTAGATAATGAGATTATATGCTTAAAGGCCAAACATGAAAAAGAAATTGCATGCTTAAATGATGAAAATGCATGTTTAAAATTGAAAATGCTAGAACTTGAAAATGCCATATCTAATATGCCATCTAGCTCTAAGACATGCGATTGCGAATCAATTTTGAATGAAAATGTGTTATTAAACACCAAGGTTATAGATTTGCAAAACTTACTTAGAAAATTCACATTGGGACATAAAAATTTTAACATGCTTATTGGATCCCAAAAATTGCATTTAAAAGAGAAGAATTAGGATATAGGCCTTACATTAAGAGAAAATTTTTGAAAAATTATTTTGTTAAGGCTTCCGATTCTCATGCTAAGAATGAATAATAAAAGAAAATATCACATGTCATGCATGTAATAAAAAGGGTCATAAAATTTTTGAATGCATTATAAGAATGTGATTAAAAATGCATGGATTCCTCAAGGAATCAAAATTAACCCCAATGGACCCAAGAAAGTTTGGGTACCAAAGTGTAATTGATAAATTTAGGGGGAGCTTTGGGAATGGATCTTTAAAGAGAATTGCAAAATTGATCCCAAAGACTCAAAGAAATGAGGAATCGCAACAGTAATAGATAAACTTCGTACTCACGGAAACATTGGTACCGTTTCCTCTAAATTATGTATGTATGCATATTTCAAATTGATATAAATGTTTTAAAGCATACAAAATGATTAGGCAAATATTCAAACTTCTATTGGTATCGATTTTCATTTGATATCACTAAGTGCCTTAATCATATATTTAAACCCCTATTCTATTTCAATTGGTATCACATGAAATTTATTGAGTTAAATGCAATATATGTGATCACTTGATTGAATATGCCTTGCCATATGAACTAATTGGTTGAAAATGAAATGCATGTAAATTAGCATAATCTTAGATGAATATCATGAAATGTATGTATTAGAATATAATTGGCATCATGAAATACATGGACTTTGATAATTATTTAATTGGTATCCTGGAATGTATTGATATATTTTTAATTGGTATCAAATTTGGGAGAAATCATGCTTAAGATGATCTTAGATTTTAAATGGTATTCATTAGTATTTATCTTTTGAAAAATGCTATTTTATGCATGAATTTTGATTTTTTATGGCAAAAAAGGGGGGAAATGCCAAATGTGCATATTTTTTAAATTTGTTATCATTTTTGCACACATCTATTGGCATCTCATTTTAGAACTTAATTTTGTTTCTCCACTTTTTGATAATGTCAAAGGGGGAGAAATCATTAGAAATAAGATTAAAACTTGTTTTACCCTCACCATTGGATTAAGGGGGAGTAAATGTACTAATGTGTTTGTCTAAGTCTTATAGAGCTATTTTGAAGACAATCACACATTGATGGGGAGCAAAATTGTCAAATTTGGACTCAAGAAGCTCACAAGTATCAACAAGTTTTAAGGGGTTGCCATATCAAAAAGGGGGGATATTGTTGGCGACTTGGTCGCATAAATGGATTTTGATGACGTCAACATGAAATAAGTCTTCGACTTACGAACACGAAGCAATACAAAAAGTGTCGAAGCATATGGGGTGAAGAGCGAGAATGTGAAGACTAGCGGCCAAAATGAAGAAATGATTTTAAGAGCTTAATATATTATAAGTGAGTTTATTTCAAATGTTTCAAAGCTCTTAGGAATCATACATTTTGCATCACTTGCATTTAAAATGCTTAGAATGCTAATTAAAAGAATCATTTGCATTTTCTTTGCACCAAAATGAACTTCTTGCACAAGTGCATCGGTAAATGATCTTTTAAAAACTATCAAATGGTTGAATTAAACTTCAAATAATATACCATTAGATAGATATGTGTCTCTAGTTTGCTACGGTTCAAACGGAACACAATTCCGATGTATAGAACTTTTTCTAGAGCCATTTTACTACAACATGTTCAGATGTGCGTTTTCTGCATACATGTCACATTAGAAAAATTCCATAAAATTCATCTTAATGTTTTGGAGCTGAAGTTTTTAAAGAAGCTAGATCTATGTGTCTGGTTTATGTAGAAATTTAAGGATCATGATTTGGAATTTTCTAGAGAAAATTATGGCCAAAATACAAAGTGTCGTCAGTCTTGACTGGTCATGCACATACTGAAACCAGGGAGCTCCATGCCGGTCCCCATGCCGGTTTGCTCGCCGGTCCTCATGCCGGTTTTGGCTGAGAAAATCATGCTCTCTGGAACCAGGGAGCTCCTCGCCGGTCTCCCTGCCGGTTTTTGCTCGCCGGTCTAACGGATAGTTTTTTGAACGTTATATAGCCGTTAGGAGCCGTTGCAAACCTAGACCGGCATGCCGGCTCCTCGCCGGTTGCTCGCCGGTTTCGCTGTAAGTTGGGGAATACTTTGCATTTTATTATTAAATAGGACCCCAACTCATTTGTCCCATTCAAGAAACCTAGAGAGACTTTAAAAACAACATTCATACACATTCTCTAAGGCAAATAAAGAGTGTCATACACCTTCATATTCATAAAACACTCATCCAAGCTCATACACTACATCTTCCATACATTTAGAAGTGAGCTTAGAACACTTGAATTTGCTCTCACACAATCTTCTTATTATTTGTGAGTGCCCAAGTGTGATTTAATTCTTTCATATCAAAACACTTGAAATTTATGAAATCCCATTGTTTGGGTAATTTGTAAAGGTTTGTGAGTGAGTCTACGAAGAAAACTCAAGTTGTAAAGGTTGTGAGTGCACCTACGTATAAAACTCAAAAGTGTAAAAGGTTCGGAGTGCGCCTTGGCGAAAAAAACTCTTGGTTACGAGTCAACCACGGAAAACTCGATTCTAGTGGAAATCCTCAAGCGAGAATTGAGGGAGTGGACGTAGACACGGTTTGCCGAACCACTATATATCGCGATGTCGTATTTCTCTTTCCCTATACTTTTATTTATAGCAAGTTTATTTATGCTTATATGTATTGAATAGAAAACTTGCATGTAGGCTATTAATTGGAATAGAGAAAATTTTCTCAAGTCCCCACTTGGTAATAAGAGCTAAAAATCGGAAAAGATTTTTTATTTCCGCATTTATAGCGATAACCCAATTCACCCCCCTCTTGGGTATAGAGATTCTTTGTCGCTATTGCTTGTAGGGAATTTCACATCCGGCGTTTTATGCTTAATCCAACGACCACTAAAGCACCGAGTCAAACTATAAGAAAACGGAGTGGACACTGTTGCATTCTTTTACGAATACCTTAAGCTCCTCCTCTTGAAAAAACTCCTCTCTCAAAAGCGACCAGTAAACTTAAAGTACGACCATATTGCTCCAATCAATCTTCAACCTTTTTACAAGACACACGTAAGTCTCCAGAACAACTTTCCTGCTTTTACTTTTCAAATGTTGAGCATTCTGTCGTTTCTTCCTCTTCATCTTTCTCTTTCTTTTTTGTTTGTGTTGTATTTTTTGTATGTGACGAAACATATCTCTGTTTTGGGATCTTGTAAATGTGTTTGGTAGGATGATTAGTAATTGGTTAGAATAACTCCGAGTTTATTTTTGGACGTGTTTGGCTTGATACAGCTAGGGAGAGACTTCCCGTTTTGTGGATTTTGATATGGCGAATAGAAACTGTAGGTTTATCTGTCGGCCTTTTAGGGAAATCATCTGAGCCTTGTAGACATTAAAGTAGTTTTTGACTAACCTTTTTACCCACTTCGTCAACTTAGGAATGTCTGACAGTGAAAACTCTTCAGAGAGACCTTCAAAACCTCAAAACGAGCATTCTTTGAGCTCGGAAGCATCTAAAATGGAAGATACTAACACCACCCCTACTCTCTCTGAAATTGAGAATGACACCAATCACATTAGAGTTACTCGGAAGGATCTGAAGCCTAGTGAGCTCGACCACTCGGCACTTGATATGAATCAGCCTTTCAAGATAATGGATGACGATTGGAATTGCTCCGATAAACTATGATATCCCAATAACATCGTTCTTGAAGTCCCTCGATCGCACGATCGTGCTAGCCAGCCTGACGAGGCATCAGTGGCTCTTCTCTCGGCCTTCTTCGAGTGTGGTCTCCGGCTGCCAATTCAACCCTATTTTGGCTGGCTGTTAGCCGAGATGGAGATCGTCCCTCTGTCAGTTAAGCTTGAACAGTTGGAGGATTTTGGCTGGTTTTTACGTAATCTGACACTGGGCGGGTCTTGGTGAACTGACCCTTGAGGAGGTTAAAAGGCTGTATAGACTGAAAGCCAACCCCCAGACTCATCACGGATGGTACTACATTTCTGCCTATGTCGAATCATCCAACATCGTTCGCAAGCTCCCAGATTCAAATAAAAACATCAAGGATTCGTGGTTCGAGGTTTCAGGGAATTGGGGACGGGTTCTGAGAACATACGAAGAAGAAACTTCAATCTCAGATATCTTCAAATCGGGAGGTTAGCACCCTAACTCTTAGTGTTCTGCTTCTCATTTCACGATGAAATTCTAACTTTTTGACCCTTCTCAGCATGCTGAAGGGATGCTCCCAAGTTCTCTCATCGAGTCCGGACGCGGATACGAACATGCTCGGCGCAGGTTAGGAGATGATTTATTTATAAATTTTAGATATTTCGAAGAACAATTTTTTCAAAAAGTTGCTATGATTTCAGTGAGGGGATGAGATTAGTGATGTAACAGTGAAGGAAGAAGAAGTATATGCTAGAACGTAGGGAAAGCGTTTGGTTTGTTTTGGGAGTGTATAACTCAAATATTTTGTGTTGGTATTATTTTTAGTTTTGAATTTTTAATTTAATTATTATAGTGCCAGTACTTTGTGCGGGGTTGAGCACATCTAATTTGACAATAGTTTCATATCATAACAAAATTTTTAATATTATTTTATGTATTGATCTTATAAATGATTTGAATCTAGTTGGATTTATGGTATAAATAAGATAATTGTTTACTTACACTTAATATATATGTCTCAATTATTTGTATGTTTTAATTCTCAAACAGTATTTCCAATTCACATTAAAGTTGCACTCTCATCTTACTGTATATTTTGAAATCAAATTTCTAATTACAAATCATTTTTTAAAATATTTAATCTTCTTTTAGATGAATTCCAATGAAATTTAAAGAAATTTATTCCATTAAGCTTAAATTTTCTTATCGAACTTGAAAACTTATCTGTCAATTTGCAAAGCTAATAATCATAATTGCATCATGGAGCACAATAAATAATAAAAAAAATGAAAAAATTTATAAAAATAATTCAAAGTAAACTAACAAATAACAAAAGACTCAAAAATTAAAAATTATAGATGACTGTTATTTATATCTCTTATTTTGATAAGAAATTATGTTTTAATATTGTAAAAGGTTTTTTTTTTTTTTTTAATTTTAATTTATAAGTTGATAATAAAATTTAATTATAGAAATTTGGTGTCATGTGTATATATGTGTGCGCGCATATATATATATATATATATTAATTTTAATAGAAGATTACAATATATCATTTTATTGTAAAAGGTAATAAAATTAATTATAGAGATTAGGTACCACATATATTTTTTATTTTTAATGGGACTTATTTTAAAATTTAATAATAAGAAATTACATTATTAATTAATTAAATTAATAGATTTATTATTTTAATAGGAGATTATGTTTTTATATTGTAATATATTTCTTATTTCAATTTTACAATTTTAAAAAAAAAATGTAGAGTTATTTTAATTTTCGTACTTTAATAATACGTAGGAGATTATATTTTTATATTATATTAAGTTTCTTATTTTAATAAATATTATTTAATTTTATAATTTTAAAATAAAAATAATTTTTGATATTTTTTGATTTATAATTATATAATAAAAAATTATATAACTTTTATTGGTTTAAGATATTATATTTTTATTATTATTATTAATTAATAGTTAAATTAATAGGTTTTTTATTTTAATCAGACATTATATTTTCTATTGTATTAGATTCTTATTTTAATTATATATTTTAATAATAAAAACTTGTAAAGATATTTTAATATTATAATTTAATAATAAATAGGAGATTCTATTTTTATATTGTAATAAGTTTATATTATAATTTTATAATTTTAAAATAAAAAAATAATTTTAGAAAATTATAATTTTATAACTTAATAATAAAAAAATTATTGTAAAATTAGTTGTCACATATTAAATTAATAACTTTCTTATTTTAATATGAGATTATGTTTTTATTTTATAATAAATTTCTTATTTTAAATTTAATAATAAAATTAATTTTAGAGATATTTTAATTTTGTAATTTATTGTATTCTTATTATAGATTTTTATTTAATAGATTTATTCATTAAATTATATTTTAATATAATGTAATAATAAACCGTTACTCTATAAGAAAACTTAAAATATATGATATATATATATATATATCTATATATATCTATCTATATCTATAATAAATGAGAATGGTGTTGGAGGGAAAAGAGAGTGCATCCAACGGCTCTTTTTATGTGGCTTAATTAACGGCTCAGATCATTTATTGGTAATTGGAGGAAATGGAGTGAATTGATTGATGGAAATGGTCAAAATTTTCAAATTTTCAAATTAAAAAATAGAAAGTTAAAATAAAATCATTTAATTCTATAACACCGTGCCGTAGGCACGGGCCAAATACTGTAACACGCGGCACGGGCAAAAATTAGTATATATATATATATATATATATATAAGAATTATGATTTGCCAAAAGGGCAAATTTGATATGTTATTTTACTAAGATAAATTTAACGGCAGACATGACTCACGAACGATTAATCATATCTATAAATAAGAAGAAATGGAGTGCATTCTTCATATTTGTTGAATGAAAATATGTTGGCTTCCACTGCCCCATCTTATTTATAGATATGATTAATCACGAACGATTAATCATATCTAAAAGCAACATCTTTTTAGCATAACCACCACTCAATTCCCTTTACATTCGCCATTAATAATAATTATGGTTGTTTAGTTGTCGAGCATTTTTTGTGCAAAATTTGAGTATTTATTTAGAAATACGAGCACTGTTTTTTGGATATTAACTAGCACTTTTTGGATATTCACTTCTTTTACAAAAAGCTTCCTTTTAAAGAGAATAAAAAAAAAAATTTGTTTAATGAAAAATATATTGAATCCAAAACAGCATAATTAAAGACTAGCTAACTTCATGTATTTACAATTCTATAGTTTATTATCTAATTCAAATTAAAGAATAATAGTTTTATATAAAAAAATCAATATTTTTTTTCTTTTGAAAAGCTAAAAATTAGCAGTAATTAAATTGGTATTTAAAAATAATAATAATAATTTTACGTTCTTTGGAAAAAAAAAAAAAAAAACTTTTGCCCATAAACAAAATAGATTTAATATTTCAAAAATAAAGCCTGATATTATTTATCAAAAATATAAATTTACCACAAAGAACAGAGCAGGCGCAGCTCTCTGTTTATGACGAAGTGAAGAATCAATGGAGTCTCTGTCTCTAAAGCAAGTGATTTCTTCAACAAATAGAAGAAACCCAGTAAACCCACTTTGTTTTTATCCAAGAAATCGATCAATTTACTTGAAAAATCGACGCTTTCGCTCTACTCTTATTCGCTCTAAACAATCCGATTTTCAAGGTAATTAAAACACCTTTATGGTTTTCTTAGTTTTATTGGATTTTTTTTAGCTGATATTAATTGTTTAACTATAAGGAGATAGAGGTATTGCTTTTTTGCATGAACAGTTTCCATTTTGATTGCGCTTTTGAGAAAGCTACTGGTCCAAGCTTGTGTTTTTGGTTTAGATGTTCATAAACTGATAGCGTAAAGATGCTTTCATTATGGTAACTATATGTTTGTAAACATAGGAGTATTGATTTTCTGCATGCTGAGTTTACATTTTTATTGTGCTTTTGAGAAAGCTACTGGTCCAAACTTGTGTTTTTGGTTTAGATATTCATAAATTATAGTGTAAAAATGCTTTTATTATGGTAACTATATGTTTGTAAACATAGGTGTTCTGTTTTGCTTTCAATCAAATAACCCAGTAGATATTGTTCCCTTTAAGCTTCATGCACCTGTCCTTCACTCTCACGGATTTGCTTTTGGGCTTCAGGCGCAAAACACATTTACTTTGCTAGGGAAACCAAAACCTTATAAACACTCACAGACTCACCTTTGCTAGCTAGTAGGAATTGACAATCATACCTTCTTTAGGACCTCGTGTCCTTAGGCACCTGGTGACAATCCTGGCTTTGATACCATATACAACTGTCCTCCACTCAAAACGCGTCTACTTAATTAGTGGAACCCAAATTTAATAAACACTTCAACAAAAATCCCTAACATATGCTTAATTTGTGTTTACAGTTGGGGTCATCCTCACTATTTTTAAGAAGGCTGAGTGTTATGTTGGACATGTTTGTTGTTTTAGAATTCATATCAGATGGATTACCATTGTCTGCTCATGAATCATAGTGTTACGGCCCTGATTTGAGAATTGCAATTATCACACAAACAACCAAGGAAAAGATTGGATTCATTCAATACTCAGCAATAGTAGCAGCCGAGCCATTACAAAGAAGATTCAATGGAAGGAAATAGCAGATGAGTTTAACAGAAAAAGATAAAAGATAAAAATAGGAACCCTATCAGGCATACTTGCCTCCAGCCACTGCTGATGTTCCCTCAACAACCCGAGACCACAAAACAGAAAAATAAACTCATGATACCCACACCAAAATATCATAACAACCTATATAGATTTTCCCCAAAACCGCCAATCATGCCAGGTCATCAATTAATCTCCCCCAGTCCCCCGTTTCTTCCGTCTCGCATAGTGTAACTTGATAGGAGGCCTCATGGACCTTGGGACTGTCTCGGCCCACTCTAATCTTTCCTCTTCTGCAGGCCCAAACCCAGCTTGAGTTCCATCCTTCGTGTGTTCTTCTACCTCCAATTGCTCGTCCCTATCAACACCTCCCTCCCTCAAAAAGGACTTGTCCCCAAGTCCAATGTCAGGAAACTGAAGGCAAATTACTTCTTGCCCTTCCCAAGTGGCATCCTCCAGAGGCCTGTTCTTCCATTTGATTAGCCATTGTAACATTGTGCTCCTCCCTTGTTCACAATTCGTTTAGCCAGTATAGTTTCCGGGTCAGCCTGGAAAGTGCAGTCAGCGGACACTTCTTCTGGTAATTCACTCTCCCCCCACTGCGAACCAATAGCTTTTTTAAGCTGAGAGACATGAAAAACAGGGTGTAACTTGGATCCAACAGGGAGTTTCAATTTGTAAGCAACCACACCAATTTTCTCCAAAACTTGAAACGGTCCGTAAAAACGTGCAGACAGCTTAGCATTAATCCGACGAGCGATGGTTTGTTGTCGATGCGGCCGTAATTTGAGATACACCCAATCACCCACTGCCAATGTAACATCACGTCGTCAGGCATTAGCACTCTTCCTCATCCGATCTTGAGATCGCTCTAAATGGCACTTCAACTGACGAAGGGCTTCATCTCTTTCCATTAACTCTTGACCTACGGCAGCCACTGTAGTTTCGCCTACGACATGTTTGCGAATCCCAGGTGGTGGTCTCCCGTACACCACTTCAAATGGGGTTTTCCCAATAGATGCTTGGTAATTGGTATTGTACCAAAATTCTGCCCAATGAATCCAGTCTGCCCAATACCGTGGCTGTTCCGATGAAAAACAACGTAGGTATGTCTCCAAACACCGGTTCAATACCTCGGTTTGACCATCAGTTTGCGGATGATAAGCAGAGCTCATCTTCAGATGCGTGTTCTGGAGTTTAAACAACTCGGCCCAAAAGTGACTGAGGAATATAGAGTCTCGGTCACTGACTATGGTTCGAGGAATGCCATGCAAGCGGACAATTTCCCTAACAAACAGTTCGGCCACCCTTCGTGCAGTGTAGGGATGTTTCAGTAATAAAAAATGCCCATATTTGGAAAGGCGATCCACCACCACCATGATCACATCAAAGCCCCTTGATTTTGGTAGTCCGGTAATAAAATCCATAGCGATGTCCTCCCAAATCATCTCCGGGATGGGTAACGGCTGTAATAGGCCAGCTGGTGAGGTTGCCTGGTACTTCTGTTGCTGACAGATAGGACATTCTGCCACAAATGCATAAATTTCCTTCTTCATGCCTATCCAATACAAATTCTCCGATATACGCCTATATGTTCTGAAAGCTCCTGAATGCCCTCCTGTTGGAGTCAGGTGAAACTCCTTCATGAATCGCTGAGTCCAAACAGAATTTGCTGGAATCACTAGACGATGCTTATAATGGAGCCTCGAGCCTTGTAACCTGAAGTGGTCACCTGCCAAAGGATCATCCTTAACTATCTGAATGATTCTCGCAAGTTTGGGATCCCTTCGTAATGCTTCAGTGAGTGTGTCTTCTTCGGCCCAAAAAGGAATTGATATTGCTGCCAACTCTCCGTGCTCTTGGAGGCGAGATAAGGCATCAGCTGCGTCATTATCCTTACCCGACTTATAACATATTTCGAAATCATGGCCCATTAACTTTGCTACCCAATCTTGCTGGTCTGGAGTGTATGCTCGCTGTAACAGAAGGTGTTTTAAAATTTTCTGGTCTGTAAAGACCCTGAATTTTCGTCCCAATAAATAAGGCCGCCAATGTTGAATTGCCAAAACCAAAGCCAATAACTCCTTTTCATATGTTGACTTCGCGAGAGCCCTGTCCTTTAATGCCTTACTAAAATAAGCCAAAGGCCTCTTGTTTTGCATCAATACCGCCCCAATTCCGGTTCCGGATGCATCACACTCGATTTCAAATATCTCGTGAAAATTTGGGGTCCTAAAACTGGGGCTGTTGAGAGCTTTTCTTTGAGTTTGTCGAAGGCGTTTTGAGAGTCTTCATTCCACTTAAACTGATCATTCTTAAGCAACTCTGTCAACGGTCTAGCAATCTTCCCATAATCCTTGAGGAACTTCCGATAATACCCGGTTAGTCCAAGAAATCCACGCACTGCGTTCACAGACCGCGGCAAGGGCCAATCCTTCACACTTTTAACCTTTTCCGGGTCTACTTCTACTCCCCAATGACTGATAATATGCCCAAGATATCCGATCCGTTGTTTTCCAAATTGGCATTTACCCCTGTTGGCAACAAATTGCTGCTGTTGTAGCGTGTCCAGCACTACCCTCAAGTGAGCCATATGATGTTCCCAACTTCTGCTATAGACCAATATATCATCAAAAAAAACTAACACAAATTTCCTTAAGTAGGGTCTAAAAGTATTATTCATTGTAGCTTGGAAGGTTGCGGGCGCGTTCATTAACCCAAAGGGCATGACGACGAATTCATAATGCCCCTCGTGAGTCCGGAAAGCCGTTTTGGCCACATCTTCTGGTTTTACCCGAATTTGGTGATAGCCCGATCTAAGGTCAATTTTTGAAAAATAAAAAGCTCCATGAATCTCGTCTAGCAACTCTTCAATCACTAGAATGGGAAACTTGTCAGGAATCGTAATGTCGTTCAAAGCCCGGTAGTCCACCCAAAACCTCCAACTACCATCCTTTTTCTTAACCAAAAGGACTGAACTTGAGTATGGGGAGCTACTTGGTCGTATAACCCCTGCATTAAGCATTTCTTTCACCAAATGTTCCATTTCGTCTTTTTGACTATGCGCATACCTATAAGGTTTGAGTCGTACAGGTCCTTCGCCGTCCTTAATGATGATCGCATGGTCAGTCCCTCTACAAGGTGGCAAGGAAGGTCGTTCCTTAAATATTTTATCATAATCATTCAACAAGAGTTGTAGCTCCCCTTGTTGCTGCCAATCGATCTCCTCCACCTCAGTGAACTCTGGTTGTGCTTTCATCCCGCACCATAAGACTCCCGAGAACTCTACCTCAGCTACCTTTAAGAGAGATTTCAAGGACATTGGTGTTTTACAGAGCGAAGGATCCCCCTGAAGAGTAATTTCTTCTCCCCCATTTGAGAACTTCATCGTCATTTGTCCCCAATCAACCTTAACTTCTCCCAGTTTCTCCAACCAAGACACCCCAAGAATCAAATCTACCCCCCCAAGGCTGAATAAATAACCCTCAACTTCCACCGTAACACTTCCTAATTCTAACTCCAGTTTCTCGCACTTCCCTTGAGACTTGGCCTTATGGCCATCCCCTAAGCACACTCCGAATTCAGGAGTATCAATCACCCTTAGCCCCATTTTTGTTACTAATTCCCTAGAAATGAAGTTGTGGCTCGCTCCACTATCCACCATTACCACTATTGGAAATCCCATAATCTTCCCATACAACTTCATGGTTCGAGGCTGTGTAATGCCTCCAATGAGTACATGGGTAATGCCAACTCAGCTCTCCCCTGTTCCACCTCAATTACGGCCTCTTCTGCCACTCTCTCTGCCGCTTCCTTCATCGTCATGAATCTCCCTCTCATCGTCGCCCAAAATGGTGACTCTTAATGATTTAGCGGTACATCTATGTAAGGGGGTGTAAGGTTGATCACACCGGAAACACAGACCCTTTTCCCTTTTTCCCACAAACTCTTGATACGATAAATTCCTTCCAGGGCGAAAATTGGCTCCCCTGGCATTAGGTTCCCCTGTCGCCAATCGCCAGTGGTTGGAGTTGGTAGATCCGACGGAGGAATTACCCTAATTGCTTCTGAGAATATTAGATCCCTGATTGTAATAGGTTTGACTCTAATTGGCATGGTTGGTACCCACTACTCCTCCAAACCCATTCGATCTTGGGCCAGATTCCGGCCCATTTAATTTCGGCCCCATACTTCCAATTTGCCCCGTCCTTCCAAAACTATGAGCTCTCGTCTCCCTCGGCCAATTTGGAATTCCCCCAATTTTTTGCACCTGTGTTACTCCCGACGCCTCTTTCTCTATCATCCGTGCCAGTTCCATAGCCCTCATTACTTCCCTTGGCTCAAACAACCTAACTCGTCGCCAGATATTATCTTTCAACCCATTGAGAAAGTAGCTCAGATACTGCTCCTCCGGTAAATCACCTACATGCGAAGCCAGTTTTTCAAATTGTTCTATGTAATCATCCACATCGCCTTCCTGTTTCAGAGCTGCGAGGAACTCGTAGGGGTTAACACTGCTCCTATCACAAAATCGTTTATACATCTCGTTGGTGAGCCTTTCCCACGTCAAGTCAGGATACTTCTTTCGAATCCACCGAAACCAATGAATGGCTGTCCCTTCCATGCTTACCATGGCTAATGGTACCCTCATCTCCATTTTAATACGATGTACTTCGAAAAATTGGTCGGCTCGGGTAACCCACCCTACCGGGTCCAGTCCATCAAAGAACGGCAACTCAACCCTTTTCAACATCATCCTTCTTTCTATCTCACCTTCCTCTAACTGACTTTCTACTGTAACGTTCCTCCCCTCCTCAAAGCTTGATGAGTTTACTGATCTTGTGAAATTAACTTCGGGCCCTTCGCCGGCCCCATGGGTGTTACTGGGTTCTGTCTCCTCCATGTGATTCTTTCCCTTCATCCATTTCAACACACAGTTTCTGAATTCATCTATGGCTTCTAGTTTTGTGTTAAAGTTTCCTACAACCAGTAACTGATCCTTAATGACATCAATGTTCCCTCCGATATTTTGTAATTTGCAGGTTAGTTGTTCGACATCACTCTTCAGTCCTTGTACCTGTTGTTCAACGTCACTCCTCATTCCTTGCATCTCCACTTCTACACGCCCAGCATTTTGCTCCAAAGTTTCGATCCTTGACTCCATTCTCGTGGCAGCCATTTGCCTCCGCTTATCGTATCCGGCAGGTCGGACCAAATGTTACGGCCCTGATTTGAGAATTGCAATTATCACACAAACAAACTAAGGAAAAGATTGGATTCATTCAATACTCAGCAATAGTAGCAGCCGAGCCATTACAAAGAAGATTCAATGGAAGGAAATAGCAGATGAGTTTAACAGAAAAAGATAAAAGATAAAAATAGGAACCCTATCAGGCACACTTGCCTCCAGCCACTGCTGGTGTTCCCTCAACAACCCGAGACCACAAAACAGAAAAATAAACTCATGATACCCACACCAAAATATCATAACAACCTATATAGATTTTCCCCAAAACCGCCAATCATGCCAGGTCATCAATTAATCTCCCCCAGTCCCCCGTTTCTTCCGTCTCGCATAGTGTAACTTGATAGGAGGCCTCATGGACCTTGGGACTGTCTCGGCCCACTCTAATCTTTCCTCTTCTGCAGGCCCAAACCCAGCTTGAGTTCCATCCTTCGTGTGTTCTTCTACCTCCAATTGCTCGTCCCTATCACATAGTGGCATATCCTATGGTTTCATTGTACCTCTCATGCTTATTAGGTGATAGTCTTAAGGTTGAGTCTGCCACTTAATCTCTGAATTAAATACGTTCTTGTTTTAAAAATACCATCACATGATGATTGTTTTATCTTGCTTTCCAAAAAATGTCAGATTTGATGCGCTAAATTATGTATAGATCAGGCCTTTTTCCTTTTGCATCACTTTCTGTAGACTCTCATTTGTATGTACTCATGGAATAAGAGAGGTATAAATCATCATCGTAGTCAGGAAATTATACAAGGCTGGACATTATATGTGCGACATGAAAGAAGTAAAAATTGGGCGTTTGGGGGGGGGGGGGTGGCTCTCCAGTACTGGAGCCCCTCCAGTGCCACGTGTCAGCACGTGGGCCATTGTATTTTCATTCAACGGCCCGCGTGCTAAGTAGCAAAAAAACAAAAGAATTGATTTTTTTTTTTATTTCTTTACATCTGGACTGTTGAGGTGGCTCCAGTAAATTTATTACTGGAGCCACCCTGGACCCATAAAAATTGTTTATCATTAGTCCAGTAGACTAATGTATCTGTCAATTTAATGAATTGAAACTACAGATTTAAATATGTTTTCTTCTCGTTTATCATTTTGGCATAAGATTCAACCATTCTCTTGATTGCCAGACTATAACTTCAAATCATAATCAAGTTAACCTTGAAGTTTCTGCTTCAGATTTTCAGGGCTATGCAAAACCTTCACGTCTTTTGCTGGCCACAGAAGTGAAAGTGTATGTTCATTTTTTCATTTAGAAAACTTAGCCTAGTCGATCAAACTCTGAGCTCGGGCTAACCAAAATTTCAGTCATTGTTGATATAGATGACCTTTATTTGTGGCTTAGCATCGAAGTTCTGCATTGTACTTAAAGTAGACTAATGTATCTGTCAATTTAATGAATTGAAACTACAGATTTAAATATGTTTTCTTCTCGTTTATCATTTTGGCATAAGATTCAACCATTCTCTTGATTGCCAGACTATAACTTCAAATCATAATCAAGTTAACTTTGAAGTTTCTGCTTCAGATTTTCAGGGCTATGCAAAACCTTCACGTCTTTTGCCGGCCACAGAAGTGAAAGTTTTTACGGATACCTCACATAGGACTTTTCCATCTTTCAGTCTCAGTGAACCTCGTTCTTTGTTTAAGGTTAAGATACAGACAAGTAACATCTATGGCTCAAGTCTGAGTGATTTGAATGCCGGTATTCTCTTGTGCTTGATAGACGAAAATGGTGACTCAATATTACAGAGGATACCTTCAAGTATGATGACACATCATTCTGCTGGAAAAGAGGAATCAATGGATCCTGATAGAATTCACTTCCAAAGAGGTTCTTCTGATGAATTCACCTTTGAGGGACCTAGACTCGGAAAAATTGGAGCTCTTTGGATCAGTCTTGAATCAGGTTAGTCTACAATTCTGATTTTGAAATAGCGCAGCCATGTTATATAAATTGTCCGGAAAATTTCAGAAGTAACTCATAGAATAGAACTTAATGCATCTTGAAAATTGCTGGTGATTGTCTTATGTGATTAGTTTAATAGTTTGACAGACTTATTTTCTTTCTCATTTTCATTTCCAAGGTCAGGTCAGTGGAGATTAGGAGGTGTAAGCCTGACTATCATCAATGCTTGTGAACCTTCATTGGAAGAAGATGACGAAGAAAAAATCCAGTATATTGGCTCCTGTTATGATTTTGAAGTTGATGATATATTGCTTGGCGAGGGAAGCAACACATCCATGGTGGAACTTAGACCCTCCTGTGTGACTGAATTTTCTGGTGTTGACCCATTCATGTTATTGGCTAATAGTGTCTCCCAGTCGGCTTCACCTTTGAATGCTCAGATATCTAATGAGGAAAGCATGAAGGAATATGCAGATTTGAAATTCTCATTATTGCTTTATGATGCCATTCTGATAATCGTCGGGACATCATTTGCATCCTTCTTGGTTGGCGAAAGTTCTGCTTTGGCATTCTTGATTGGCGGATTCAGCGGTTTCTTATATCTGTTGCTACTGCAAAGGTCCATTGATGGATTGCCAGCTCCAGAATCAATTTCTAGGAGCCGTGAAGTGAACTTGGATGGAGTCATTGGAGGAGTTAAGTCTCCATTGTCGAGCCTTGCATTGGCCATAGGAATATCATTTTTAGCTCTCGAATATAGTAGCTCAGGGGAAGATGCTTTTCCGTTCGTTCTGACCGCTAAAGACCTCTTGGTAGGGATGCTGGGATTTCTTGCATGTAAAGTTGCTGTGGTTTTAGCAGCCTTCAAGACAGTGCCTGTTAGTCTAAAGGAGAACAAGTAATCCTTTTCGAAGTGTGTAACAGTTGCTTGGAACCTACGAGGAGGACATCGAGATGCATATATCTTAGAAGAAAAAACAATAAGGTGAATGTTTTTATCTCTTACTGTGGATAATATTTTTATTTTTAGTCATTAGATCTGAGCCTATAGTGATTGTTCATTTGAGCAAAAATTAGATTTGTGATTGTGCATTTGCCGGGAGTCGAACCCAGGTCTATTGCTTTGAAGGCAATTATCCTAACCGTTAGAGGAGATAGTATATCATGTTTCGGGTGTATATGTCATCTCTCTCACAGCAGTTGGGTCCCACATAGTTATGAGACCCAACTGTTGTGAGAGGGATGGTATATACACCCGAAACATAATATAATTTTTCCCGTTAGAGACTACAAACGCTTGTGCTTGTCAGGCAGGCTACTCTTTTTTTGTGTGCGCGCGCTCATCCAACTTTGCTAGCTAGCAAAGATGACCATTGTGTTATAATCTTCGAGATAATTTTTCGTTTGGAATAAAATCGTCTTGAGTTTTGATCGGGATTCAAGATTTGATCTTGAATTTGGGATTGAACGGTTTAGGATTCGGGATTATTTTTTGTCATGATTCAAAATCAGTTTGTGATATCAAGACAATGTCCCGATCGATTGTCATCTCTACATAAAAGTTACGGACTAAACATAATTTTTTGGATGTGGCTATTACAAGTTTATTTATTTATTTTCTTCAGGCACTAAATAAAACTATTAGAGAAAAATAGTGAATTATGAGATTTTATTTTAGTTTCATATCTTGGATTTTCTTACATCATTTCTCTGTTATATAATAACTTAAATTATTTAGCCAATTAGCCACCTCTTATCATTTGCCTCAAAATTGCTGTTAAATTGCACCAAACAAACCATTTGACTATGGCAACACAAATATGTACAAAATAAAAACAATTTTCAAAACACTTTTATCACCTTTTGTTTTATCCACTTCTCCTTGTTTGCATGACATTCTTGTAATCTCCATTTTAATAATAATAATTATGTCCATTATATAAATTTTCCATTAAGTCACTGCCATTCAGGAATGTTCCTTGTATCTTGTGATTGATGTGGGTTAATTTTTTTGCTTTGGTTTTTCATTCTGATTTCATTTTCAATTTTATTCCTAATTCGGCAGCCATGTTTTTTACTTCCTTGGATTGAAAGATATTTGTTCTGCAAGTGGAATTGTCCTTGTCTTAGACAAGCTTCTCATCATTCCAAAAATTTCCAAATAGACTTTCCAAGAGTTTATTTAGAAATAATTATCGCATGTGTTCAGGTCATTGCTATGTATCTCAATGCTTTATTCATTTTATGTGTTTACATTTGGTAAGGGATTCGAACACCAGACCTGTATTATTTAACCGTCGATTAATATGTGATAAATCGTAAATCATCATTTGAGCGATTTGATCCAGTCGATTTTGATCGTTTTAAATCGACACCGATTTTCAAGTGATTTTGGCCAATTTCTAATTTTTCAAAAATCATCCGATTTCATTTTTAATCTATATTTAATTTTGTAATATTCTTTTGGAGTTTTGATTAATAATTTTGTGTGCAAAAAAAATAATAATAATAATTCCATTAGAAACTATGAAAAATAGTGAGAATATTTTCGATTTAAAATAATTAGTACAAGGATACTAACATCAATATTCTTTAATTTATTATATTTTCTTAAATAAGTATGATTTTTTTTTTGTATCAAACTGATCATTTTCATATTTACTTAATTAAAGACTCTTAAATTGTTTAATTATTTTTTTATTGATATTTTCTTAAGAGTTTTTAATTAAATTAATATGAATAAAGTTCAATGTGTTGTTGTGAGGGGTCCTCAAGTGGTGTGACTTGTTGATGTAAGGTTCATGATCTCATATTGAGGTCCTGAGTTCGAATTCAGGAAGTGTGTTTCTTGTAAGAACGTGAGACAATCGAGGGTTTTACTTGTTCTGCTAAAACACTGAAGGAGTGATTTGACAGTACAGTTTCCAACGATTTAAAAAAAAAAGTATTGCTGTTAGGGGGAGTCGATCCATTGATTTCTTATTTTCATTGCACGCGACCAAATTTATTGAGCTAGCCATTTAAAGATCACCTCGAATTTAGATAATCTCAATTTGATTGATTTATGAAAATCTATATTGAACAAAATAAGAAGGGAAAAAAATTGACACATACATAATCCATTAATTAGTTACTTAGTTCTTTAGGTTCCATTTGGCAACCAAAGAGTATTTTTCTAACTAAAAAGACAATCACTTGAAGACAAAAAGTCACATAAATGGAAACAAAGCCCTTTGAGGAGGTATCAATATGCTCAAGATTCCAATCCCAATAGCATAACTCGGAACTTGCTACAACAACTTGGTCACATTGATCTATACAAAATTTTAGCATCTTTATAGAACTCATAATTCCCAACAAAATATGTTGCATCATCTTTGACATAAACAATTCCAAATTGTAACATTTATCCATATTATTGTCAATCTTAAATAATTTTTTTCTCTTTGACGATGATCAAATGTTAACTTATTATCTGTTTGATCACTGGTTCAACCCTGAAAATAATTTCCCTATAAAAAAAAAAAAAGGATAATGCTGCATATATTAGGACCTTTCGACCTTTTTTTTTTTTTTTTTTTTTTTTTTGGCTTTTGGTCATTTGATTCCTCTAGTGGTTTTATCACAGATATAAGTTATCCCCATTTGTTGTATGCAGCAAAATTTCTGTACATGACAGCAAACAGCAAACAGCAACATATTATATAAAAACGTTGTTGATAGATTCATAAGCCAATATAGTATTTGCTTGAGAGCCAATACTTTTGCTTATAACTCAAGTCTCCACCTTAATTCATCATTCAGAGAAAAACTGAAGATATCAAATGTCATTGACGTTTTCGATTGCAGCTAAGCCTTGCATAGGGTTGAGTAATGGCAAAATCTTGTGTCAAAAGACTACAATTGCAGCAACAAGAGCTGGAGTGACCATAGCTCCTAAGGAAAGGAGCTCACAG